>JAAIXI010000245.1:147536-456699 GCA_013403645.1 Heliconius nattereri | reverse complement strand
TCGCAAAAATCATGTATATTTAAACTTAATAAACAAAATTATGAATACATACGATACTTACCTTACTATGCCGGACTCCATTAATTAAATTAAATTAATTATCTTTAGTTCAGTTTAGTTGTTATTTTATGGCGTTTCAAGTTATGCCTAATAATTTATACACGAAAATGGGTTAGGAATAAAGTATCTTAAAACTAACAATTAATTATTATATTATAAAAACATATGCTTCAAAATGACATGTTCGAGTTCCATTGTACGCACCTAAGCATATTGCATTAAGTTTTAAAAAGAGTTTTAATATTATAAATTTTTATTCTTTTTTAGTATTTTGGGACTTAAAGATTTATTATTTTATTAAAAATAGTTTTTATAGGACTTTTATAAGTAATAATAATTAATTTTAAATTTAATTGAGCATATATATTAGGATTTTGTTAATTTAAAAAAGATACGTAAAACGAAACCATCGTTACTGCAGGGAGGGCCCTGCAACCCACTGTTGACGATAAGTTGACATTACCCGTATTGGTTATTGGCATGCAGGTTAGAGATTGGATAGACATGTCGAAAAATCCAAGATTGACATTAACTGGAGATAAGAGATACATTATTAACATCGGCCGTTAAAAAACTAAGAAACTCATGTGATTCTGACATCCTACTCACAGTATATTATACTCTCATACAAAGTCTTCTAAGCTATTGCATCGTTGTTTGGGCCCTCAGCTAGCCCGCCAGCAAAAACACAATACTTTCCTTAAAAGGCGCACAAAGAGCCATACTGAAAGTTATAGCTACGGAAACCGTTACTTCATAATGTTGGTAATACTCCGCAAGCATAGAAATATTGTTTTCAGGGCTAATTGCAACCGTAATAAGTCCAGGGTCTGTTAAACTTTGTATTCCAGAACGAGGTCTGCTCGCACGCACTTTTACATTATCAGCGGCCACATTTATAATAAAATTAACAAATATAAATATATATATCCACTACCTTTTATTAAATGCAAAAAATAATTAGAACTTGGATTCACAAACTGACCTACATTGAAACTAAGAATTTTCTTCTCCACTAAATAAATACACACTTACATAGCTAAAAGCACAACCTGCGCATGCACGCATACACATACACACACACACATACATAAACATACTCACACACACATACTCACACATACTCGATTTTACGCTCGACATTATAATTACGCTTTGTTCTATATATAATTTTATAAGTTTACTTAGTTTTTTTTTATTTTGAGGACTTTGAAAGATTATATAGTGTTTCTTGTTTTCCACTTTATGTTTATGCACTTTATATTTATAATATGTAACTGATAATTAATGCTTCAAATGTCTAAAACGTCATTAAAAATTGTTTAGGGGCAAAAACGCTGGTAGCTGTGACACAGTTTATACTAGTACGGCTACCAACACACTCCTCTTCAATCAAGAGGCAATTTGTAAAATTTAAGTTGATTTGAATAAAATATTTATTATTATTATTATTTTTATTCTACTTCGTAGTCTCGGTAAATTAATACCGGCATTTGACAGTCACGGACCTAAATCAAGTGAAAGCCAAATATATAAATATATATACATATATATATATATGAATAATGAAATTAACCGTTTATGATGCTTAAAAATTTCCTAACAATCCTGCACGTGTTTAAAATCGCTGCTTTTTGTAGAAGAGCATAAGTATATGGGGCAAATCTAATGTTTAATGGATTGGTGAAGATTTTTGGTAATGACACCTGTGCTAGAAATAACTACTGGTACTATTGTTACTTTTTTCAATTTCCACATTCTAATGATTTCGTCTTTTAATTCTTCATATTTAGTAAGTTTTTCTGAAAAAGTGTTTTGTAAATTATGAGAATTCGGTATTGCAATGTCTATAATTTGTGCAGTTTTATTCATTTTATCTATAAATGTGATGTCGGGTCTATTGTATGGTACAGTTTTATCAGTCAATATAGCTCTATCAAAATATAACCGATAAAATTCGTTTTCCAATATACATTCTGGGGTGTATTTGTAATATGGTACTGGTAATGCAGAACTCAGTTTGTATTTTATTGCTAATTTCTGATGAATTATATGTGCAACTTGATCGTGCCGGTGTTTGTAATCAGTCTGAGCGATTGACATACAAGCACCGGTTATATGTTGTATCGTTTCAGAAGCCCTATTGCATCGTCTACATATATCGGTATTTAAATTGGACTTTTTTATAATATATATTTTTGGTAGTTTTTCGTTTCTATTACCTGGTCTTGGATCGCCCTTCGGTCTCAGGGAAGAGTTCACCGCGTCTAAGCCATTTGTTCGACGCTTTTTTGTTGACGTAATTCTGACTTAGTTCGCTCAAACGTCTTCCATGACGAGATTTCCGGGCCCATTCTTGAATTTTAGTGCGTATTTCTGTGTTTGGATCATTTTCTACTATAGATTTATGAAATGTGGATATGTTACTTTTAAAATGGAAATATTTTTTTATGTTTGTTATCTGCTTGTTGGGTAAGTTTACTATATCTATTAGCCCTCGGCGATTTTTAGTCTAAGTTGTATTAATAATACGTTGCAGATTTTTTAATTCGGTCTTGTTCCAAAATATGATTCCAAATGAATACGTAAGAATGCGGATCGCATTCGCAACTATTAACCGCTTTTATAGTATTTTTTGAGTTAAGTTTCGATTTAAGTACAGAATTAAGTCTATGTTTGAACTGTTTAGTTAAATTTGCTTTGACTTCTTTATGGGATAATTTAGACTGAATATACCCCAGATATTTATTTGTATGTTTCATTTTCCATTAATGATTCTATATGTTCCCCATTCTTCAGTAAATACTCGTTCATATAATTTTGTCCTGCTTTACTTGAATTAATTTTACATTTGTCTATTCCAAATTCCATACAAATATCTTGAGAAAATGTTTCCGTTAAATTTACTAGATTATTTAGGTCTTCTTTCGTTTCAACATATAACTTAATATCGTCCATATATAGTAAGTGATTTATTATCTTATATTTAGTTTTGTTTACCGAATTATTATTGAATTTTAGTTTATATCCGCTTTTTTTTAGCTTGCACCGAATTTAAAATATTGGACAAAGGATTCAAAGCAAGGCAGAACCACAAAGGACTCAATGCGTCGCCTTAAAATATACCGCGTTTGATTTTAATTGGAACAGTACCTATCGTGTTATCTAAATTTGTTAATTTTAATTTTGTTGTCCATTGGCTTATAGTATTTTTTAAAACTGTTGTATGTTTAGGTGAATTTTATATATATCTAACAAATTCAAATTCAAATTCAAAATATTCTTTATTCAAATAAACTATAAAAGCACTTTTGAATCGTCGAATGTACATGTCAACAAAAAGCTACCACCGGTTCGGAAGGCAATTCTGCTGAGAAGAGGCGGCAAGAAACTCAACAGTTGCTCTTTTTAAAGTCAATAGTATATTTTACTAATACATTTGCTGGCAGCTATCCTGCCTGACATTCAATAGACATTAATTCCATACATGTTTATCCTCTAAATATTCTTGAACAGTGTAATAAGCTTTACTTGTTAGAATTTTTTTTACAGATATTTTAAATTTTGGTAGTGGCAAACTAAGAATACACTGCGGAATTTTATTATATAAACGTATACTCAGCCCCATAAAAATTTATTAACTTTTTGGAGGCGAAAACTTGGAGTAACAATCTTATTCTTATTTCCCGTTCCTATCTTATGACTGTCGCTATTTTTTCTATGACAATGTATATTTTGTCGAACCAAGAGAATATTATAGTATATAAATTGGGAAGCAACTATAATAATACCTGCATCTTTGAAAACATCTCGCAGAGAAAGCTCTTAGATTATAAATATATCTCTCGACTCTTTTTTGGGGAATAAATATTGAATTGATATCTGAAGCACTGCCCCATAGCAGCATTCCATAAGATAAAATACTATGAAAATAGCTAAAGTAGACTAGTCGGACAGTTTCAACGTCCGTGATTTGTCTTACTTCTTAATTGCGAACGCGGTAGAGCTGAGTTTATCTGCAAGTGCCAGATGAGCGTTCCACTGGAATTTGGAATCTATAGTAACACCTAAGAAAATAGCTGATTCCGACACATTAAAAGGTTCTCCTTTAATTATTACATTAAAATTATGTTTTTTAACATTTGGTAAAGTAAACTCGATGCATTTCGTTTTTTTAGCATTTAACATTAGATTATTAACATCAAACCAACGAAGAATATGCGATAATGCTATTCAATTCATCATAGTTTATTTTATTTCTGTCAACTTTAAATATTAAAAGAGGTATCATCCGCAAAAAGTACAATATCACATATGTTCTTCACATAAAAAGGCAGATCGTTAATATAAAGAAGAAATAAAAGGGGACCAAGTATAGATCCTTGTAGAACGCCCATCTTTAGAGGAGATCCAGATTCATGGTCTACACAATCAAAGGCTTTGGATAAATCACCAAATACTCCAATAGCATTTTGTGCTTTAGGAGTGCAGCACCCGCATTCGTAATGGACTTACCTTCGGTGAAACCATATTGCTCACTATGGAAACAATTGTTAATATTTAAAAAAATTGTGAGCTGGAGTTTACATAAGCATAAGGATACATTCCCATGACGCCGCACTTGCACCTCGCGGAATCGAACAATAGTGTTTTAGTATTTTGCTGATTTAACTGTTTTGAATTATATAAAATTTTAATAAAGATTCTCTTGTCTTGTCTTCAACTTGCTTTAAAACAGAAAGGTTGTTTATAAAATTAAATAAAAAAATTTTAAAAAGCCTTTTTCTCGCCTGAGTAATTTAACTGGTGCAGTCGGTAGGATCGCGGCGTTTGGCTTTAATCAAACTCTTAAAGCCCGCGAACGGTTTCTATCGTTATTACCGCGATCTATTAAGAAGAATCTACGACGGCGAGACCGGCGGAGCACCTAAGCATCGGAGGTTCCGCCAAGCAGTTGAGTCCCGGTTGGAGATGCAGAGGTTTCTTTGGTGAGTACTCTTGTTATCCAAGTTCCTATGCTATATTTCCTTCCGTATTTTATGTATCGGTGTATATAGCTCAAATCGCGATAGGCATTTACTATTATTGAATAAGTTTATGAGAAATAAATAATAAATAAATGAAATGATAAATAAATGAAATAATAAATAAATGAAATGAAATAATGAATAAATAATTCAATGAAATAATAAAATATTATTTTAATAAATATTATATTGAATTGAAATATTTTATTTGTTTGACTTATTTTATTAAATAGGTAAGTCGTGATTAAAAGATAAAATGTCTTTTGCGAGAATTCTAGTTTTAAGTTAATTTCAGATTTTATGCCACGTTACGATGTTAATTCAAAAACTTTGAATTTTTATATTAGAGAGGTAAATAATATATTAAGGTTAATAGAGGGCACAGCGAAACACCACCCCGCTATTGTGTGTTTAATCAAAAGCAGACTCAGTGGAGCCGCAATAGATGCAATAGCATACGAAGAGTCTCTAGACTCGTGGGACGCGATTAAACGCGCTTTGATTAGAAGATTAGGTGAACCTAAGAACGAAATACAACTAATGCAAGAGCTAACTCGAACGCGACGTAATAAGAACTAAGACGCGTAAACTTTTGGTAAACGCCTTCGAGATATTGATACCCTTTTGTCCGTAGGAAAACATAGTAACAAAGAATATTATGAAAACATGGTCATAGAGCAATATACGAACCAACTAGACTTTCCAATTTCGATAGGTGTACGTTTAGCCAGGCCTATCACATTAGAACTAGCAATTGTAGCAGCTAGACAAGAAGAAGCTAAGCTCACATACAATAGATTTAATAATAATTTTAATATGTCAAACTCTCCAAGTAAGGTTAAAGAAAATCATAGAACCTTTATTCCATTTCCAAATTCACAATTTAGATTAAATAATCCACCTATGCACGTAAATTCAAATTTTACCCCTAGACAAAATAATTGGACACCAGAACAACGTCAGCAGTGGGTTCAGTCGATGCTACCTTGGAAAAACCGACAACCCTCGGGTAATTATAGACCGTTTATTAATCATAGAAGTAACATCCCTCACCAGCAAATACATTTTATTATTGCTAGATTTAATTTATTAGAATTTTAATAAGACTTAACTCCACAATACTTAAAACAAACAATAATAATTTTAAAAAAGGGAATAGCAACGCAAATAGTCATTTTTACTTCAATTATGAGTCACACAAACAAAATGCCAATACATGAGAAATCAACGAACTAATAAGATTCCAAAAATAGCATATTTAGTACTATTGTAAAGATTCAAAAGGCATTCTCTAGATAATTATTTGATAATTATTTACATTTGTGTACAATTTAAAACTCTACAAACGGATATATTGATAAGTGGCAATGTAAACGACACTATACCGTGAGGCACCTCGTGCTGAGAACACGTTATACTTGCGTACTATACGTAATACTAATAGTAAAAGTTAATAAACAGATTTATTAAAATTTATCTAAAAAGTTGTTTTTAGTGAATTGTGAATTAAATAATACAATGTGAGTATTTTCTTATATTTATTTGTTATTAAGATGTTAAATAGTTAAATATTTGGAGGCCAGTCGTAGCTGTGGGTTCGATTTCCACTTGAAGAATTAAAATATTTTATATTTACATTTCCTCGCTGTGGTAATGAGGAAAAAACGCAATGCTTTCAAAATTCGAAGGAAAGTTGGGAACGGAAATGACATAATGAGAATAGAATGCCTTAACACAAGGTGCCCATATTTCCTCTACACTATTGTGTAGGTGGAGGAAACATATGGGATACAACGTGAAGCCACAACAAAATAACGAAAAAAAAGAAATAATAGAAAATACAAATAATGAATGATGGAAGTGTTTCCTTTACAATCGGGAAAAATTAAAAAAGATGTATGAAAACCACATAACATGTTTGCAAACAACATGATAAACTTGTTCTTAACACGTGACCTCACTGTTGTGAATGTACTACGAAAGTGAGTTAATCGAAAGTGTATATTATATAACTCGCCCCCGCTCGCGGCCGCTTCAATTACACTATTATTTATTTACTAATCTGGATTCTTTTCATATTCGTATCACATTATTAATTTAAAGACAGCATCTATATATAAAAAAGCTAAAGTTTCAGATAATTCAATAATACAGCTAAAAGTTTTAGAAAATATTTAATATTAATTTGAGTTGTTCCAAAGATTACACTGGACAAATACAAAAACAAGTAGATAAACAACAGAATTAAAATAACTTGTTTGTATTTTAGAATTATGGTAACAATATACACTTAAAAAAATATTTTGAAATCACAGAAAGACGGACACTTAAATTCTATTTATATTTACAGATGTAGATAGTTAAAAAATGGTTGAACGAAAGCGATAGTTGTCGTTTAATTTTTTTTCCAAGATAAAAAAATACAAATAAAATATATATGTGATTCCGCATGCGTAGTAGATGATCTTGACGTTGACTTTGATTAGAGATAATGCGCCTCCCCGTAGCTTATGAATATATTACATTAACGTGCATCTACTATTGCGTAATATTGTCTCTTTACCGTACACTCTCCTTTGTGTGTTTCCCATTCAACGTGACATTGGCGAAGTGATTAGTGCTGAACTGGCACGCTCGGATCGCCATAATTAAAGAACAACAACAACAACAATATATTACATATTTTTTTAACATTAGATAATTATTATCTAGTTAGTTAAAAAACTATAGAACACTTCCAAAGTAAAAATTAATATAAAAATTAAACTTTTATAGAGAGCTCAAGTGGCTTCTAATCCGTCTTCACAGGAATATTCATATTTTCCATCGTCTCTAACGGTAGTGTAAGACAATTGTCAGTGTGAGGGTATTTTATAGAATATAAAATAATAATGCCCACATAACTATTTATAAAAGAGGAAGGGAACGGCTTTAAAAAGTGACGTTTTTGATGGATTGAGTCAGTACGTCGTTATTCTGCCTCCCGTAAGATGTAAAATTGTGACAGTGTTCAAGTATTTAAAATCAGTGTCATTGTTGGAACTATGCGTTTTAAAACGTGTATAAGTGTAAAGTGTTATATAGAAACAGTGTTAAGTGTGCTGTGTTAAGTGTTAGAAGTGTGTATATGTAAAAGAGGAACAGTAATATATATTATTATTAAGTATTTTCTTATATTTATTACCTGACATTTTTACAGTAGTTTCCCTCTGCCTAACCTGCTGTGTTTGGGATACAGCATAATTAGATTTATTCGTCAAATTTACCTCCGAAAACAGTTATGTTTTGAATGAAATTGACGTCTATCATTTTGACCTTCAGAGTTCAGACGACTGGAAAATTTTTTGATTAGCCAATTATGAATCTAAAACTGTTGTAATAAAATTAAATTTCCATTGCTATTCCCTGGGCCGTAATTTGTTCTGCTACGAGAACAAGCGTCAATTGCTACCAACAATTTATATGTAATCAGTATAAATAAATAAACGGTTCAGTGAGAGATACAGTTTTTTTTTACATTTTATGAGTTATTCCACAATTAGAAAATAAATACATTGTAGACATAAAAATTTGGACTTATCGGGAAAATATCGAAAAAACATTAAATAAGTAGCATTTTCTGTCACCAAATAACAATTCTAAGCAATTATCTTTGGGTAATGGAAATTTCTAAAAATCTCCTTACAGAGAGGTAGCAACTTTGAGAAGTTGTAATGAGCATATAAGATGAGAACTTATGGCTTAGTTGATCAAAGCAGCGCGCGGGTGTTGGGCGTTAGGGACTACCACTACAGCTACACTACAACGTCTCACCAGCCTAAACCATTGTTATACAACAGACTTTATAACAATTAACTGTCAAAAGACGCATCGTAATTATCTTAAAGACCTTCATAATCTACTATAATTTACCCAAGCTTATTATCTAAATCAACATTTTTTAAAAATAATATTTTTTTACATAAAAACATCTTCAAACAGTAAACAAAAAAGTAAAAAAATAATTTGCTGATTATAAACTACCTAATGTAAGTTTTGATTCAGTTGAATAAAATTCGTTAAATAAGTATTTTATCATTTTGAAGTCGTTGCCAAGTGAAACAAACAGCCTTAGTTCATTATTTTAGTTTAATTATATTTTAATTCAAATCCCACTCCATAAATTTTTGGATGATCGATAATCATCCAAAGGATAAGACAATTCCTTCTCTTCTTCTCTTGACACTAGGTTCCTAGGTTCTCTGTGCCTTCAAAGGTATTGAATCAACTGCGCAGTACCACCCGGATGAAGTGCAAATCACGTGGTATATTATTATATACTCGGTATCGCGTATCCTGCAGTTATCAGATAGCGTGGAGGGATTGAACTAGTTATTATCTTTATTGTTTATTAAGAGTAATGTGCTATGAATGAGTTTGTTATTTTCATTAAGTTGTAAAAATATTTATAAAGCAAAATCGAAAGGTAACAGTAACAGTACAGACAGGATCCTGACTGACCTTCAAGAACACAGTACCAATGATACCATAGTGACTGTGAGGATGCCTCCGTAGGACATTAAAAGGAGATTGATGACGAAGCGAAAGAGGTATCCAGACAGACAGTAATGTTTGACACTCTAGTCTATCTAGATAGATAGACTTACTAGATAGACCCTACTATAGATGAAGCGTAAAGCCACAAAAAGATTTTTTAATCAGTTTTACGCTTATTTCTTCAACGAATTTATATGAAACTTAGAACGACAATTTTTGTAAGCAATTTGTAAATTTGTTATTGAACTAGCGGACGCGCGCAGCTTCGCTTGCTTATTTAGGGGTAAATTCTAGAAAACCATAACACATGTATTCAATTAAATATTTTAAAGAGTCTGAATTTCAAATTTTGTAAAAATCGGTGGCGCTTTAAAGATTTTTACATACAAACTTTCAACCCCTTATTTGCACCCTTAGGAGGAGAATTCTAGAACACGTGTTCAATTAAATACTTTTAAAATCTAAAATTCATATTTTATAAAAATCGGTGCCGATTTAATTTTTTTTTCATAAAAAATTCCAACCCCTATTTCACCCCTTTAGGGTTAAACATTTTCAAAATCTCTTCTTAGTGGATGTCCAGATTACGAAAGTAAACATCTGCCCAAATATCACGTTTCTACGCACAGCGGTTACGGCTGTGCGTGCGTCTTACCGCAGTCAGTGAGGACAAGTCCTTTTATATATATAGACTAGCGACTCTCTTGCGGCTGTTGCGGATGTTTGCAAAGCATAAGATAATGTGAAAATTAATTAAACCCTAGTGCAACCCGCATTTTCGTAGTTTCAATAAGGATTTTCCAATTGTTTTACACAGCAAGGATTTTTTAGTAGGTACCGTAATTTTAAATCTGTGCTACTAATCTCTTCAACTTCTTATTAAAATATATTTAAATGACTATTTTTAAACGAAAGAAATTATAAACAAAAACCTACCTACTAAAAAACTACTACAAAAAATATGAAAATATATGGCGCTGAAATAATACATTCACCTCCAATTATTCAATACGTGCTAACGCATCTAAATCTTCTTTGCTATAAAGGCAGGCGGGTCTTTTTTTTCGAGCTTTCGTTAATGCTGAAGAGGGTCCCTGATGAAAAGCAAGCACTATGTGGCTGCCTGTAAGGAAAATTAAATAGAATGCATCGGCCGGGAATCGAACCCGGGCCGCCCGCGTGGCAGGCGAGCATTCTACCACTGAACCACCGTTGCGTGTAAGGCAGGCGGGCGCGACGGACGCGCTTGTATAAGCAACACGTCGCGGGGCGCGGAGGGACACATGGCGAGTGGTGAGCCGTTTCGCAGCAAGGATTTCTTGATATTGTAACCACTTCTAAAGTACTTATTAAAATGAAAAACAGTAAAAGACAGTTTTGATATACATTAAATGGCCAACGTAACTAATATACTTATTTATATGCTGAGAGTAAGGGATAAGTGAAACTTGAGGAGATACAGCTGATGTGTCAACGGCGGGATGTGTCAACAATTAAATGCGTTTGTCTCTAAAACTATACGCAATTTCGAAATAGTGTAAAATGCAAATTTTATCTTCGTTTAACGTAGAAAATTAATAAAGTATTTTAAAGGATAAGCATTAATACCATTATGGAAAAATATCCCTCACAATATAAAATATATTGAAATTACTATTTTTAGAAAGAAATATAATCACTATACGTTATTCGTAAAAGATACGAATATGCCGTCGCGGACTTTTTTGTAGATCTTATTAAGAGAAACAATACTCCAGTACATTATTTTCATGTAGTACTTACCATTAGAGCAGCGCATGCGCGAAAGTGTCTCAACGGGTAGGAATTTATATACATTTATCGTATTTATGTTAATTTACAAAAGAATGTACAAATAATAAACTATATATAAACCTTCCCTGAGAAATACTCGACCTAATGGTGAAAACCGCATCAAAATCCGTTGGGTGGTTTAGAAGAAGAAGAGTTAGAAAGTTCAGACAGACA
This sequence comes from Heliconius nattereri, assembly GCA_013403645.1. Lineage (NCBI taxonomy): Eukaryota > Metazoa > Arthropoda > Insecta > Lepidoptera > Nymphalidae > Heliconius > Heliconius nattereri. The sequence continues at coordinate 445,090 of JAAIXI010000245.1, read as the reverse complement.
CGAAAAGCGACTTTGTTTTATAAGATATAGGAATTATACGAAAACCAACGCGTGCGGCTCTAATTGATAAGTATTATTATTAGTGTTATATTATTATTGTAGTAAATAATTAGATTTCTATATATAAAAAATATTTTCTACGGAATTAAAAGAGAATCGAAAAATAACAAAAACAATAAAAAAGTGGTTTTTATTTTGTCAGTCACAGTCGTCCACGATATTGAAAAATTATAAATTTCTAATGCTAATGTTCTTTTCAGATGTTGTTCCTGATATGGGCGGTGGTACTGCTGGCCATCATAGCACTGTATTTCAACAGAGTATACTCCAGGTTCAGTGACTATGGAGTAAAAAACCTAAGACCGGTGCCCTTCTTTGGCAACATGACTAGCATCATACTTCGGCAAAACCACTTTGGTGATCATTTAGACAGGATGTATAAAGCATTTAAGGATGAAAGGTTAGTTCTTTTTTCTTAGCTAGGCTCTTTTTTCTTGACTACATTGTTGGTCTGATTGGTCGGTAATCGGTACTACATTTTCTTTGGAGTTTTTTATACCTAGTGTTGCCATAAATCGTTACAAAGAAAAATATATTATACGTAATATTTATTACAGTGGGTTAGTATAATGAACCATAAAAATATAATTATAAAGCAGTCAGGCAGTAGTCTCCGCTGGCTGCTTTAAGTTTTACTGCCAATCGTAAGGGTGTTTTAGGGGCTTAAAATTATCATGGCATTTATAGCATGCCTTACTCTCAAAAATTAACCATAAATCATAATCCAGTGGATCGACATCAGAACTAGATGACCGGCCGTCTTCTATTTTGATAAAATCCAGAACGTTCGTTTCTAACCAAGTTTGCATGGATCAACTTTATGACTCGGTGCCGAGTCTTGCTGAAAAGTCATACTTGGTTATTAAATAAAGTGTTGTGAAAGGGCTTAACTGCCTTCTCGAGAATGGTATCTTCAAACACAAAATGTACACCTCTTCATACATCATACCTAGATAATGCCCACGTTGTACTCTATTGTGGAATGGGAAAACTCCTTTAGAGCTTTCAGCATATAAACGGTAATCTTCTGTTTAAATACTCCTTAATTGCAAGATTTTTGGCTAGTAAAGTATTTTAGTTTTGATAAGAATAAACGTTTGTTCCTAGGTTTGTTGGAAGATACGAGTTCGTCAGACCAACAATATTGGTACGCGATATTGAACTGGTGAAGAAAATTACGATTAAAGATTTCGAATATTTCATAGATCACAGAGGATTTACCGATGAAAAAGTAGAACCACTGTTTGCAAGGAATTTATTCGCTTTAAAAGGTAAAACATTTACTTGCGTGTTTATAATTTTAGTAGTATTTACTTGCGGCTTCGCCAGAGTGGTCAAAGCTTAGAATTGTATCCTTTAATACAGGTGTAGGTGGTTTTTTTAATATTTCTTGAGATTTACGCGATATATATATAGCGATATATATAGCCAATAAAATCAATATTATGTGTTCATTAAACGACAATACATTTAAATATGTTATTTACAAATTGCGAACAAAAACATAATCTATTTAATAACACCCAGGCGACGAATGGAAGGACATGAGGTCAACTCTAAGCCCCGCATTCACAAGCTCCAAGATAAAACTGATGGTACCCTTCATGGAAGAAGTAGGTGACCAAATGATCAGAGCACTGAAGAAGAAGATTAGTGAATCTAAGAGTAAGTAACAAGTTACTTCTTCTTTAATATCTTTTCATATTGTTTCTGAGAGTGGGACTCCTACTCGAAGAAATGAAATATTCAACATTCTCATTTTCTTCGCTCTGGTAACGAGGCAAAAGGGCGGTGTTAAATTCCGCCTCTCAACACGCAATACCTCCTGAAAACAGCATGAAGGTTCACTTCCCACCATGCAAAGCTTGAAGCTAACAAATCAAACTTAATTAACATACTTCTATTAGGTAAAACTGTAATTATGTTACAAAATCAAAGAATCTGAATTATGCACTTCCAATAGATGTATCAAGAAACTTCGCAATTATTATGGTAGTTGTTCTGGTGATGAAATTGGGAGATGAGTGATAGAATGGTGATAGATGGGTGGGTGATAGAATCTTGGATTGCTTACTATTAAACATATCGAGTTTGTGTTCATTAAATTCGTCTTATTTATTGTGTTTTGTTAAAAAAGCATGATTTTAGTTTCTTAAACTGCTATTTTTTTATACTCACAAACAAAGATTAAGTTCTGTGACATTTATAGGTTATTACAATAAAGCCTTGTATAAATGATTAATTATTCACCGCTCTTAAACTTCTAAGAAATCAAGCCTAATTGTAAGTTATGGTGAACTTTAATAACCTTTGAAAAAATGCATGTAATCTTTTATAATGAAGATTGTAATTTATGTTAAATAACTTATAATTTTTTATACCCCTGAGTCTTACAAATATATAAGCATTATTATGAGTACAACTTGGGTCGATAAACCGCGGCGTTGAACAACGCCAACGCACACAACAACATGCATTAGTTTTTAAACTGGTCATTTTATTCGTTTGTACAGTTAACAGTAGAGCATAATAAATGACAAAAAACGAGTCATTTTGAATAGAATAAAAAGTTAAAATTTGACATAAAGAATCTCTTGGGGAATCTGGGGGAGCATTAAAGGAGTTTTCATTTAAATTGTAATCATTAAGTATTTACTTCTCTTTTTTATACCTTCACGCTGTTTCTAGCACATTGCAGGGTACCTAGTGCAAGACATTCTTTCACAATTTTCAATCAAAAATTGGTTGTTGCCAATTGTCTCAATGAAATACTTTATCATCTTTTCAGAGTAAGAAATTTAAAATAGTTCATCAACCCCAGTGGGAATCAACTGCACAACCGTAGCGCTTACAGTCAGAATCTGTGCCACTGCGCCCCTGCGGTCTTAATAATTATAATATTTACTTGCATTTACTAACATAATTAAATACCTTCCAGCTGGATACTTAGACGTAGATTGTAAAGATCTAACAACACGTTACGCCAATGATGTCATCGCGTCTTGCGCCTTTGGTCTCAAAGTGGACTCTCACACCGACGAGGAGAACCAGTTCTACGAGATGGGCAAATTGGCTTCCACATTCAAATTTCGTCAAATGATGCTTTTCTTCATACTTTCCGCTTGTCCAGCTCTTGCTAAGGTAGGTAGTGTTATTCCTATATTTGGTGACATTTTTTTCAAAGTTGGAATTTTGTTATTTAATACAATGATAGCGTATCTTATATGTATTATACTTATTTTTATTAATAACCTTGTATATGTTTCTAATACTAATTATGTAGATATTTTTAAACAATCCACAAAACTTATTCAATGTAATCTTGAGTTATGAATACATAACATAATAGATATTATAAATTTACTATAAAAAAATACAATACAATTATTATATTGATACTTGTACAGTTACTTGACTTAAAGTAACTTTTAAACTTAATAGTAATTTATAGTTTCACGTGATGGTTCTAAGTTCAAATCTCAGCTTCATATTTTTTATGGGTTTCTTTTTAAATAGTTTATTGGCATCATGCATTCCACGCTTTATCAGTTTTTTTCTTATTTATATTATTCGCAATTAAAAATATAATAAGGTAGAAGAGAAGGTAACACTAAAAGATGTCCCGAAATTGATTTATAAATAAGAAAAAAACGGGGAAATTTTTACGTTTATGGTCTTTGAAAATGAGTGCTAGTAATAAAAAGTATATAAACAAACGAACAGTTTTTTTGCCGTACATAATAAGTCTGGCATTAATGTCATTATAAAAACATCTCAACCCAAACATGTTGAGACAAGGTCGCTCTGACTAGACAGATGTTTGTAAACAAAAACTGTGATTCAATAATATTTGCGTTGTAAATCCGGGCAAATATATATTGTTTATTTTATTTTATAATACCCTTAAGGCCAGTCGTGATAAAGGGGCACAACTGTCCACTTATATATGCGCCAGGTTGTGTGTTTGATTCCCAGCAGAGGAAATAAAATATTTTATATTTTTATTTCCACGCTCTGGTTGTCGACGAAAAGTGAGTGCGGAACGGAAAATTCCTTAATGACAACGGAGCGTCTTAACACTAGGTTCCCAGGTCCCCTCAACCTACCGTGCCATGTGCAGAATATAGAAGCTAAAAACCAATGGTTACACCTAGATACTGTGCCACTCCGCCGTAAAATTTTAGGATTCCTAACAGCAATTAAAATTCATTTCAAGAAATAAATATGTCTATTGTACATATTAACGCATTACGTGTTCGTTCAAGCGTCGACTCGTAATTCAATCAAGCATTTATTTATATAATGTTATTATTGCTCTCGTAAGGCATTTCAAGGCCATTTTGATATATAAGACGAATTTATTTATTCTTTCAATCTTCACTTCATGTCATTTATTTACGGAGAACTTATAGTAATCATTAAATATTATATGTTAATTTCACATTTTTCTTATCAGATTTTTTTTCTAAGGAAAGACAATCAGCTATATCAACAATGTACTAGAGATGAAAATGTTATTTCTACTGCAGTTAATTCGAAATAATAATAGAAGGGTAAATTGTTTACAGTATATGAAGCTTACGCTCTTCTCAGACCGTATAAAGGACTTCTTCATTGAACTCGTAACAGGTACAATGAAGAACAGAGAGATGAAGAACATCATCAGACCCGACATGATTCATCTTCTTATGGAAGCCAAGAAAGGTATATTTTTAGGCTGCTTCTCGGAGGATGAGCTTTTTTTTTATTCGAGGCCATTTTCTGGCTATGGTAACAAAATAAAACGCGGCATTGAATTCCGCTACTAAAATCACAATGTTCGTAAAATTGGCTGAAAAGTGGTAAATGGAAAAATTAAACGATAGATACTCTGTCTATACATATTAATATCATACTGATTAACTTAACTAAAGAATTTTTTTGGTTGTACATGCTTATTTTAGGAACTTAGAATTGTATTACACTGTATTAGTCGTTTTAACGTTAAGTACTGCACCGTGGCCAAGTTACCTCGGGGTTTGGTTAAGTGTACAAAACTCTAAAATGATTTAGTAATACTTTGTTCACAGGACGACTCGCTCATGAAGAGAAAGCAGGAAACGATGTTATTCAGGACACAGGATTCGCTACCGTTGAAGAATCAGCCGTCGGCAAGAGGTCTAGTGATAGAGGTTTGTATGAAATTGTTATAATATTTAAAATTCATATTACCATTTTATTAAGCAATAGGCTTAGCATAGTGTCTATTGTTTTTCCTATTAACAGTGAAAATAATATTTTTTTCGTTGTGATACTTAAAAATATATATTAACAATCTGATATCATATCAGATGCATAAATAATTGTTAGCTAATTGAACGATTTGTTATCTCTAGACTATTTGATATAGATTGTTGTATCATCATTCTTGTGAAGCGTGCCATCGGGGAGTACCCCGGCAACTGGTAGACGTCATTTTGAAGATCAACGTATCCCTTAAATACTTCTTTGTGTAATTTATTTATGTACCACACAAAAAAGAAAGTACAGAAAACTTATAAGAACAGAAAAAATATGTACAATTAATTAATAGTTACGAGAGACTTCATATTTTAATTCAAACATCCTATTTCAATTTGTTTAAATAAAAAAGTTTATAATCCAATAATATATTAAGGCAGTTTATTTGTGTTTTTCTTCTACGCGTTTTGATTTTTTGGAACTCTCGCTCTACGACGTAAATTAAATACAAAATCAACTTCTTCCCTGAGATATATCACCGCTACCCATTTTTTATAACAAATTATATTATTTGTGAAAATAATATTTAATGTTTAATCGTCTATAATGAATGATTTCGTTTCTAGTTTGGTCTGACAATGACTTAACTGCTCAAGCAGTATTGTTCTTCATCGCTGGCTTTGAAACCATATCAACAGCGATGTCGTTCGCGTTACACGAGCTGGCCGTCCATCCTGAAGTGCAGGATAAGTTGGCGAAAGAAATTAGAGAGCAAGATGTTAAGAATAATGGCAAATTGAATTTCAATGCTATACAAAGCATGACTTACATGGATATGGTGACATCAGGTGGGCTACCATATTATTTGTAATACAAAAATATTATTATATATTTTGTAAATAAAGTATATATATAGTAAAAATATTTTGTCTGTACATTTAGTATTTTTGACTGAAATGGATAGAGGGGCACTTAGAAAGAATAATAGAAGGCAAAAATATTTTTTTTAAATTTCTTGTCTGTCTGTCTGTATGTATGGTCACGCTAATCTCTGAAAGTACTAAAGCGATGTACGTAAAACTTTCACCAATTCCTTTGTTTTAACTCAGCTTAACATTAAAATCGATTCATTAAAAAAATGTTATAGTCATTTGAATGATTTCAAGGCACGAGTTTACCTGCAAATATATAACAATCGTATACATACTTATACTTATAATAAATAAGTATTTGTTTGTAATTAATCTGTATTTTAAACCGACTTTCAAGCCAAGGAGGTTCTCAATTACTTATTTTCAATTCGATATTCGATTAATTATTTTGGATTCAATTTCAACATTGGATTCGATTTTGGTATATTTTGTATCATGCAATCATCACAGTTATTTTACAAATAATATTATAAATCCATACTCAAATCATAATTTAACAGTTAAGGCTGTTTCTGAACGACTAAATCAAATTATTCATTGACATCAACACATTTGACTGTCAGTCAATTCTCTTTATTAAATGAATAATCACGTAATTTAAGCGGGCGAAGCCGCGGGCGGGCCGCTAGTATTATCTATTATAAGAAAAGGAAATTACTAATAATTTTCCTAATTGTTGTAAAAACATAGTAACTAGATTTTAAGGTTAACAAAATATTTCTATTGTTTCTAGAGGTTCTTAGGCTGTGGCCTCCAGTAATGGCCTTGGACAGAATGTGTGTCAAAGATTACAATATGGGTAAACCTAACAGCAAAGCTACCAAAGATTTTATTGTAAGTAAATGTTTTTATCTCTATAGAAACTATCATTAGATAACTAGATAGTAAAATTACATTCAGAGAAGCGCTCCATCTCGAGTTGAGATGTAATACTCCGTAAAGTCGTATACACCTTCATCCTGGTGCTCTGGTGCTTAAAATTGTCAAGGTCAAAGGTCCAAAAATAAAATGGTGATAATAACTACTATATCTTTATTTATCTGTTTTAGAGCTATAAACCAGGAAAATCGTAATAATCTGCTTTTTCCTATAACAATCACAAATTGCGTTGTCGCACTTACCGCTGACTTCTTTAGGCATCGCGTGTTATTGTATTGTCACCATAATACACTGTCACATAATTCATTCCCTCGGATGAGAATAGAATGTACAACCGTTTACAATTGCACGCTTGAGCCCCTACACCATAATGACCTCGACAAGTTTTTTAATGATTTTTTTTTTGTTTATATTGCAATAGATGAGAGAAGGTGAAATACTTGGCATCCCAGCGTGGAGCTTCCACCGCGATCCAGAATACTTCCCCGATCCCCTTAAATTCGACCCTGAAAGGTTTTCAGAAGACAACAAACATAATATCAATCCCATGGTATACATGCCTTTTGGTGTTGGCCCTAGAAATTGTATTGGTAAGTATTTTATTAATAAAATTTCGATATAGAGAATATAATTTTTAATTTGTTTTATTAGATAAGATATTAAAGATACATTATTGTATATAACAAATTAAATAAGTAAAATAATATAATATAAAAAGAAAGACTAAACTAGGGGAACCAAAATAATTTTATCGAAACCGAGTAGAAATAGAACCTACAACCATAACATTACAAAAAATATTCTTGGGATTAAGATTATTTATTTATAGACCACTTTATAGATCCACTATTTCGTTAATAAAATAATATTATAATCTTATCATTACTCAAAATATTAAATTTATTTACGCATTATTATTTGTACCAGTAATTAATTATTTTAATTGGAAAATGGCGATTTTTAGATTGTAAGTTCAATGATATTGATTATAATCATTGTGTTATTGTTTTTGTAATTATATGTACATTGTACTAGAATAATAATAATCCAATAAAATAATATTAGTATACTTTTAAGTATTCACATTTTCTTGTTTCTTTCTATATATGTTTCACATATCTCTCAAAATAAGCAAAAAAATGTTTGTACGATATTATTATTCATTTTTCGGTACATTATTATTTGAATTATAATTTACAAGATGGCGGACCGCAACGCCGTGACCGGTCTTACTGAAACGTTCTCGCTCTTTTTTTAAATCAATGTTGCATTTTATATTTCACCAGAGTGAAAAATTAATGATTGAAAATAATTAATTCCCTGGAGACAGTATTGAATTCAGAAGCTGCGCAGCAGATGTGATGATGTGATAGTACATTTAATTTTCTCTCCCCTAGGGTCAAGATTTGCCCTCTGCGAGCTGAAGTCCCTCATATATCAGATCCTACTCCACATCGAGGTGTCACCATCAGAGCGCACGCGCCTTCCCGCACAGCTCTCCACCGAGTCGTTCAACCCGCGCATACTCGGCGGACACTGGCTTAGATTTAAGATACGAGATTGAAATCTATTGATAATTTATTGTTTGTTAGCTGTTTGCTTATTTTATTATGGTAATAGTATCTTTTGTGTTATTGAAATAAGTAATAATTGATTTATTAACAGATGAAAAACCGTAGGAGCTACTCAATGTGACGTATATATCCTTTTATTTAAAGGTTATTTTAATTTCTACATTTTTCACTGAGCGTGGTCGGGTTCCAGAGAGGGATTCCATAAAACTTTGTGGTACTTCCGGGAAAAATCTATATAAGCAAAGATACTCGTATGTTGACAAATGTATCTACGCGTGTTCACTTTTTTACTTTTTCTTATTCATAATCAAACAGAATAATTATCAAATAGAAAGCAATATGTTAATATATAAATATGATTACTTTTTTATATTTATTAAAATAAATATTTGAAAGGAATTAAAATTGTATTATATAAATATTAGAAGTGATGTTATTTAAATCCTATTAAATTCAATTTTACAGCCAATTTACAGTAATATTATATTATGATTGGATATTAGAATAAAAAGATGCATTAAATATATTTTGTTTTGTAATTTTTTCTAGTGTACAGTATACTCGATCTGATCCTAATGCAGTCAGTCCCCTAAGTATTCTACTAATGCATATAAGCATTTTTATATTTAAATTATGACTCATAATTAAATAACTAACTTAATTTATATTATTAGTAGTTAAGGAAAAATAAAGAATTTGCAATTTATATCATGTTTGTTTTATTTTGTATATGTAAATTTCCAAATAAGACACGTATCAAATTTTATACAATAGACTGTCATTTCTTGCAATATATACTCGTACCATTAAAAGTGCAGCGTGAAGCAAAAAAAAAAATTTTAATAATGTAAGTACTGTTCATTTAAAATGTCGAAAACGCCGTATAATTATACCGCCAGAGCCATGAACCAATGGTGATTCATTTCTTCGCTCTGGTGGCGAAGGAAAGTGCGGCGACGAGAGCCAGGATCAACCAGCAGGTCTGGTGACAAATGCTCAAGTCAAAAAAGTGCACTGGGGACGTTTTTATACTACGTTTACTTAATATTAATTTAAAGTAAATCTGATGGTAAATACAAATCATAATTTTAATTTGAAATGAAAATCTAAACTTTTTAAACCTTACGTTTTGAACACTTGGTCACTCTTCACATCGGAGATACATTCACATTTTTATCATTTTTCTTCTAATAAAAGAGAAAAGGTTTATTATAATTGTAAACGTGATAAATACAAGAAAAAATAGATAAGATAAATAAAGTCTATTGCATAAAAGAACTTGGCTTAAACGCCTACGTCTTAGCAAACAAGTTTAGATCAATTGAGAGTCTACATTCTGCACCACTCGTGTGTTGTATATTGGTGATATGATACATATTTTTGGTTGACACTTAAAAAGTTTGGTTCTCCAAAAACGGTGAGTTACCTACCAGTGATCTTTCTTTTATTTAATAACATTTATCTTAAGCCATATTAATAATAATCTAACTAACAACCATTGTGTTAACAGTGAAATTGCACCAATTTGATGACGACATTTTACAAAAATTACAAAGATTTTTAGATAAGTAAAAATTTTTTTTTTTAAATATTACTTTTCAGATGATCCTATTAATATGGATAAGTGTACTCCTAGCAATAATTTGGCTATATTTACGAACAAAATACTCGAGATTTAGTAACTATGGAGTACAGCATGTAGGAGTGTTACCTTTTTTTGGAAATATGTTAAAAGTGATATTCCGCCGAGTTCACTTCATAACTGGTATAGAGGAGAGCTACCGTATGTTTGCCACGGACAGGTAAGAATTTATTTTTACCTTCACGCTATATTTCGCACATTCCAGGTGAACAGAAGGAACCTGGTGGTGGTGTTAAGACTAGGTTTAGGTCACAAACTGGGATCCTGGGGTTCAAAAATCCCGTGATACCCGACCAAAAATAGGTATTTCGGTATTTTTGATTCTTACTAAAATAGATAAGATAGATTAGAAATTTACCAACATGATACAGTTGTTTGTGACCTTAACAACTCTTTTAAATCTAGTTTGCCTCCTATGCTGGTGCGCAACGGGGCCATATGATCTCAATCAACGTTCGTATCTGTGAAGTCACGGACCCCAAGACTACCTCGAATGAATATGTTGCGTATGTGGTCAGACAGAGTTACGCCATACATCCACCTCAGCATCTTCATTTCCGTGACATGAAGCTTTTGAGAGTGTCGAGATAGTGCTGGCCAGCATTCGCTGCCGTTTAAAAAAAGGCTCGGATCTTGTGTATCAGCCCTTGATTGGGAGGTATTCTGCGATCGCAGAGTATACTAGGGACCTCCAACCATTTAGCCCAAGCAGCGCATATCCGGGCTTGGATATCATAATCCATGCGTTCGTTTATCTTCACCTTAAAGGTCAGCAACACAGCTGTAGCTCCTCTGGTATTGCACGTGGTCGTGGGTGGCGGTGATCACTTACCATCATCCCGAATACTCATTTGTTTTGTGTTTTCCATAAAAAAAATGTAAGACAGTCTTCCACATCCCATTCAAATGGTAATATTTCTATACATTTCTATTCTTTAAATATTCTGGAACGGCGTAATATTATACAGTCGTAGTATTGTTTTTGGTTACTATAATTGTTTGTAAATGGTAAACTTTGAAATGACTAAGATTAGATTGCATTGCACTATAGTTTTCACTATTATGTAGTAAAAAAACAGAGTTAATCCTGGCTAGTTTTTCTACTCTCTTGTAAGATTTGAGAATTTGACAGTTTTGTTTTTTAAAGATTTATAGGTCGATATGAGTTCCTGGAGCCTGTTATAATTATACGAGATCTAGATCTTGTTAAGATGATCGCGGTCAAAGATTTCGAATATTTTCATGACCATCGAGCCTTCATCGATGAAAAAATTGAACCATTGGCTGCACGAAATTTATTCTTATTAAAAGGTAGAAATATTTTTTATCCTAATTATATATATTGTGTTAACTATAGTAAAATATAGTATACGGTTATGTAGCTTACGAGTTGTGGGCGCTATCAATTTATTTTTTTCTAATATTTTGCACACTTCCGGAGAGATTAATCTAAAGTAAGAATAGGTCTAAAATCTGCGCAGCTTATTACTGCTACTGCTAGGTTCATGGCGGCCATGGCTCGTCGATCGAACTCTCATCTTGTTCTAAATTTGTATTTTTTTCTTATATATTTTGTATAAATTAGCTTGAAACGAATAATATGCAGGACAAGATTGGAAGGACATGCGGTCAACTCTAAGCCCAGCATTCACAAGTTCCAAAATTAAGTTGATGGTGCCCTTCATGGAGGAAGTCGGCGACCAGATGATCAGAGCTCTGAAGAAGAAAATTTCTACTTCTGAATGTAAATAAAGTATCAATATTTTACTACTATCTTGTCAGTCTTGATTTCATCTCGAAACCGACTACAAAAAGAGTTTGTCTGGTTTATTTAGGCTTCCACGCATTTTTTTTAAATTTTATTGTGTTGTATTTTCATCCATATATTTCAAGAATGATGATGATCCGTCGATTGATTGATCGATTGAATCGATCCATTGATTAATAGATTGATCGAATGATGATCCATCAGATTGATTTACATGAGGTTATATTTCAAGTTTCTGCAAAAGCTAAAAAATATACTCACTTATATTCACTTTTTGAAATATGCTGATATACAATTTTTATGATTTTCAAACCAATAAATTTTAAATTTTAATTATTATAGCTGAATATATTGATATTGATTGCAAGGATCTGACAGCACGATATGGGAATGACGTCATCGCCTCATGTGCTTTTGGACTTAAAGTAGACTCTCATGCTGATGAAAATAACAAATTCTTTCAAATGGGTAAAACTGCATCTGCTTTCAAAGTGTGGCACATGCTCATGTTTTTTATTCTTTCTGCTTGTCCATCTGTTGCAAAGGTAAGTCGAGCTTTTTATTTAATCATGATATTTTTGTAGGAAAGGTAAATTATTTTTTCCGATCTGTCGAATGACAGATATAACGGTAGTTTTATTTAGTGTATAGTAGATTAGGCCGACGTTCCGTCAGAAAACTTGACAGTTCCGATTAGGAAATAGTGGATTCCGATTAGGAATCTATCTTCTTTTACTTTAAGCAGTATGTTAAATTTGCTGTAGCCGGAATTTTCGGTATACGTCCAATATCACATCGCTCACACGAAAAATTCCTGAACAGGCCACTTGTAGGTCATATATATATATATATATATATATATATATATATATATATATATAGATATATGTCGGACGCGGCGCTCCGAATAATAAGCATTAAATTGAAGTCAATTTGTTTCAACGCTATTAGGAACTTGTGTCATGTTTTATTATCTTGTTGTTTAAAAATCGTGTTATACGTACTAATATATATTTAGTATTTTGAGTAAATCAAAGTCCGTTCTGTTTTAAACATACTGCAGATGTCTTTTATCTTCTTCTTAAAGGTAAAAGTAAATTCTTTAGATTTATTCAAATGTAAAATTACACACAAGAAAAGAGTATCCTGTCCTTTAATCACAGATACTACAAGGCTGAAGAGAGTATTTTCTGTAGCTTCACGGATACCAGGGTAAATACAAAGAACTTGGAATTGTGACACTCCAACATACTGACACTCCGCTCTCCGCTTACTGCCCATGTATTAAGTGGCGGCACCCATCTCGTATTTGGCTTACTAGAACAAGGAAACAGCGTTATTATAGTAGTATATTTTAATACTTTCCACTGCTTAACAACGCCAATTGTAATATATAAAGTATAAATTACATTTTCAGACTCTAATTAACCAACTATGCCTATAAATAACTTTATTAATAAATTTGTAATATTTATTCAGAGATTGAAACTGACAATATTCTCAAAGGAAGTGACGAACTTCTTTATAGATCTTGTCTTGAATACAATGAAAGACAGAGAAGAGCGGAACATTATAAGACCTGACATGATACATTTATTAATGGAAGCTAAAAAAGGTAAATTTGAATTGAAATAAGTAATGTGAATTGAAAAGATTAGACGATTAAATACCCATTATCTCGAATTGTAGTGACAAGTGAAAGACAGTATCTTGATTATTAATACCGAGATCACGTGGAAGCATATACTTGTATTAGTATTTATCACCTATGTACCTGAATTTGATACAATCTTCCGTTTTTTATTTATTCCCCATTCCCCAAATCTAAAAACATTTAAAAATGTAAAAAATATTGACATCTATAATACGCAATAACAAAAAATCTGTAATACGTAAAAAATACACATTATACATTATAATGATTATTAAATATATTAAATAACAGGAAAACTTTCTCACGACGACAAAAGCGGTAAAGCAGATCAAGGTGCCGGCTTCGCGACGGTCACAGAGTACTCTGTTGGGAAGAAATCGACCAATAAAGGTTTGTGTTTGTTTGTTTTTTAACCGACTTTCGTAAGGAGGAGTTTATCAATTCGACTTTGTTTTTTTATGTTTGTTACCAATTGTCAGAAATTTTGACTATGTGAACCGAATTTGATGATTCTCCAGCACCAGTGCCGGTACACTCCTTAAGGGTTCAATCAACTGATTGTATTAAATACACCGATTTTTTAGCTTCACGCTATGCAAAATGCGAAGCGAAGTAGTTAGAGGAGACCTGATAACCTGTTCTTACAATATTCCTTTCCTATCCTAGTGTTACACTTCCGTTACCCAATTTCCTTAAAATACTGGAGACATTGCGCGTCAAGTGCGTATCGAATCCTTATACTGGCTTTGTTTTACTTTAATAATCACTTATACTTTTTTTATATAAACAAAGTCATTTATCTATTTACCAAATTATAAATATATTATTATAAAGATACCGGGTTCTTATCTATTATAAATCTTGAATTTTCCACTAAAATAAAGATATAACTAAGTATTAAAATAATCTGATCTATATAGCAGTAATTTTGATTACGGTAATTAAATGTTTTAAAACTATTGGTCGGTTTGCTATTGATTTATTTAGAAAAAGTTTGCACTGTCTTTCAACTATTAACAAATTATGCCTATAGGTTTTATTTTCCTTTCTAGTTTCAATTCCATTTTTGGAGCGTTTCTCTTAATTCTCGTTTTTTTTGGTCAAAAAATTCACATACATACACAAAACATCTAGTCAGTAAACTCGTTTAAATACCTAATCTTGTTTATAATATTGTATCTCCCCACCATGCTTAGTAAATAGCAGCGTTAAATTCCGCTATTGACATCCAACATATCTCCAACCAATGAGAGGGAAATAAAGTACTTTTTCTCTCTCTTTATCTGCAAAATACACATTAAATTTTGCTTTATTGCCAGCGTGGTCAGACACAGATCTGGTAGCCCAAGCAGTTATATTCTTTATGGCGGGTTACGAATCTATTTCAACGGCAACTTCTTTCGCTCTACACGAACTAGCCCTCCATCCGGACGTACAAGAACGCTTATTTCAAGAGATAAAAGAAGAAGATAGAAGAAAAGGAGGAAAAATAGACTTTACTTCCATACAAAATATGACTTATATGGATATGGTGACTTCAGGTATTCGTTTGGTGTTTTAATTTGGATTTAATAATTAAGCAGGTTCAAAAGATGTGATAGCTTTTCTTACTTAACGCGTAAATGCTCGATATATTTGAATGATCGCCCATCTACGAGGACACTAAATGGGTCAATCCCTGGGTGGGGTAATCATCTCATAGGTTCTCTCTGCGATTTAGACAAAAAAGTGCAAAAAAATTCAAAACTCAACACCGTAGGTACTTTGCCTTGTTACCAGAATGGGAAAAAAGAAAATAATTCATTCTCCCAAGTGGGAATCAATCCAGCTCACAGTCGTCACGCTTATTGTTAGACGTCATGTGTTTATATAGCTGCAATAAATATTTACAGAAGTACTGAGGATATGGCCACCAGCTATGGCGTTGGACAGAATCTGTGCAAATGACTATAATATTGGAAAACCTAATGAGAACGCTGCACAGGATTATATTGTAAGTATCTATTGTTATATTTTGTGCTTATCTAAATTATTACTAGAAGCTAAGGAAGACTAGTGACGTGAACTAACCATTCACGCTACGTTTGTGGATTCAATCCCCACTTGGAGAGTGAAATAAGAAATAAAATTATTTAACCTCTGGTCTTGTAAGATAGGAAATTGCACAGAATAATAAAGAAGAGTCTGTACACTTTGGATATGAGTTTGTATTATTTAGGAAGTAATATTTTATGAAACCATAACTAACCCTTTTGTTGACTTATTTTAATTTTTTATCCAAAGGTCAAGAAAGGTGAAGTAGTGTATATACCAGTACGTTGTTTTCACTTTGATCCACAATATTTTCCAAATCCTGAAAAGTTCGATCCAGAACGGTTCTCTGAAGAAAATAAGCATAATATTAACCCCATGGCCTATATGCCTTTTGGGGTTGGCCCTAGAAATTGTATCGGTAAGGATCCCTAAATACTTTTAAAAATTGAAATGTACAGTAAAGTGCATCTGTATGCTTGTGGCATAGTAGCTAAAGAGCTGTTTAGGAAAACAGATGACCCGATTTTGATTTAGTTTCTTTAAAAAACACTTAAAAGATAGTTATATTATGTTAGTCTATTATATTATGTCTATTATGAGTTTTTGATAATTTTTAGACCAATATTTTAAAGTGGGAAAACAAGAATATCAGTTTTACATAAATTAAAATAAAATTTTAAAATTTTATTTTAATTTATGTAAACTTGTATTTTATTATTTCAGGATCAAGATTCGCTCTCTGCGAGTTAAAAGTACTGCTGTACCAGATACTACTGCATATAGAAGTGTCTCCATCTAAGAAGACTAAACTACCTTCTAGACTGTCAAAGGAATCTTTTAATCCCAAACTTGAAGGAGGCCACTGGTTAAGATTTAAAATGAGATGTTAATTACTCTACTTTTTTTTTATTATTATTGATTTGTCTTTTTGTTCTTTTTTTCCACTTAAAATTTTTTCTTTCTTTATTTAAATGTAAAGTTAATATTTATTGTTTGAATCTATATTTTTGCGCTCCTTTGTGTGAATATTCGGCTTTTGTGGTCGTCCATAATGTTAATTTTAGTGTAGTTAATTGGCTATATAATATTGTAATTGCCTCTTCATCTCTGTAGCTACTCTAGTAGTTTCTGTAGGTACTATAGTCTGTAACGACTCTCGTTAACCACACTCTGGAAAAAGTTCGTCGTTTTATACGTGGAGTGTTAGATTTTTTGGATAACAATTGGAATTATGAGGCATTATTTATATTTAACTGGTTCATAAAATAACATTACTTCAGTTTTATGGTTTTTGTTGTATATCAAAACTAAAAAATATTAAGCTCACAACTTTCTACTCCAACTCTAAGCATTGCATGTTGAGGGGTGGAACTTAATATCGCCTTTTATCTTACCTGGGCGGGAAATTTGAAAAAAAAGATATAATGATTGAGCACACTACCTTGTAATCAACGTTTGTGGTAATCGATTACTTTTTATGAATTATTTTATTTACTTTAAGAAAAATATGAATAAAAATATAAACACGTTATATTTTTAATAAGCATTTGTTTTTGATTTATGTAAAAATTTAAATAACCTATTTTAAAAATAAACCTTATTTTAACGAGTTATGAGTTAGAATAACAAAACTTGTCAAATTCATAAGGAACTTATACAAAAATACAAAGTGTGAGCAAGTATTAAAAAGCAGCTTCACGCTGTTCTAATACCTAGGTTGGTGGTAGTGGTGGTATGTTATATATAACTAAGGGAGG
Organism: Heliconius nattereri; assembly: GCA_013403645.1. Lineage (NCBI taxonomy): Eukaryota > Metazoa > Arthropoda > Insecta > Lepidoptera > Nymphalidae > Heliconius > Heliconius nattereri. The sequence continues at coordinate 427,570 of JAAIXI010000245.1, read as the reverse complement.
TACAGTTTTTTTAAGAATAATAAGCGAGACGCTAATATGTAAATAAAACATTGATTTTTAAAAATAAATGATTAAAACAGTTTATTAACAAAATGTACGCTGTATAAGTAGTATATGCCAGCATAGTCATTTATTGGTAAATAATACGTAAAATTATAATGTATTATTACGAAATAAAAACATGGTAATATAATAAAGAAATAGTAGTTCATACATACGTATTTGTATGAACCTTATATCACATACAAAGAATTAAGGTAAGAAATAAGGATTTTATTACTACAATTAAATAATCTATTAAAAATAAAATAACCTTTTTTTGTTGTGTCAATAACAAATATTATTTTCCACTTTGGGCTGCCGACAGTACGTGGGTTCGATTGCTACTTGAGAAAATAAAATATTTAATAGTTTCGTTACGTCACTCTGGTAACAAGAAATAACGCTGCGTTAAGTTTCGCTCAACACCCAATGGTTTCTTTGTTCCGGACACTCCATTCTCCGCTTTCCGCCCGAAATCAAAACATTATTGAGTGAAACATTGGAACTCAACGTCACACAGGTAGCATTATTTATACTTATTTCAGAAAAAATTTAGCTACGTATTTTAAAACGCAACCAATGACCACCCTTCAATTTTGGATTGAATGTCTCGGTGGATAATTGTGCCGGTATGCAGGTTCTTTCAGACGGCGTCACCTCAAAATGTAGAATAATTTGATACAAAAGTGATTTCAACTCGCATAGAGCAAATCGTGATCCTGGAAAAAAAATAATTAATTTCTTTTTATAATTATATTCAGACAAATTCGAGCTTTTCAAGAAAATTTACTAATATATAATTAAATATGTTTTCAACATCAAAAACGTGGCGGAGCTTTACGCCACGGTTTTCTCTACTAGAGCAGGGAAATAAAAATAACTCAGTACTGCAAGTGCAAATTGTACCTATGTGTCACATGGTCACACAGTATTACACAAATGTGTCAAACTACTTATATAACTTTTTAATAAATCTTACCAATACAATTCCTGGGGCCCAATCCAAAAGGCATATATGCCATAGGATTGATATTATGTTTATTTTCCTCAGAGAAGCGTTCAGGGTCAAATTTATTAGGATCAGGGAAGTATCGGGAGTCCCGATGGAAACACCACACGGGTATTGCCAAATTTTCACCTTTCCTTATCTGAAATTCGGGAAAATTGTTTCAGAAACTTATAAAAACTATGAGTGTTATGGGGCTTCGTAAATGTAACCTAAATTATCGTATATTCGAAATGAAAAACTATCTGTAACCAAATCTCATATAAAAGTTTAAGATATTTCAAATTTGGTCGGTTGTTATATAATAATTAGTTTTGCTGTGCCAGACCGACACACAAGCGCTGAGTATGAAGTAGCGAATAAGATTATCGATAAAAAAAAATATCAACAAACAACACAAACAATAGTCAAGAGCAGATTTTTTAATAAATAAAATTATCAGTAACTGAAACGATCGTGAACTAACGTATGGTATGAAATAATGTTATATCCATAATCGCAACTGACATAGTATAACTCTAGATAACTCTATATAACAGTTTTACTGATTTAATTATATAAAGAAAGTTTTTAATTATAATTAAAAACTATTAAATTAACTAAATTATTGATCCGTATGTGCCTATTTACTTTTTAAGGTCCCTAATTTTTTTAGCTTGGTGCCAATAAGTGTTACTTTTTCATAAAAATAACTTTTATCCTAATCTATTAATATTATTACTGCCTTTAACTTTTTCAATTAAAAAAAATACATATTAATAAAGAGTTTACTTACAATATAATCTACTGTCGCATCGTCGTTGGGTTTGCCCAAGTTATAGTCCTTTGTGCACAGTCTATCTAAGAATTGAGCTGGCGGCCATAATCTGAGAACCTCTAAAATTAAAAGAAAGACCCTCTTGTATTTTTTTACAATGTGCGATAAATGTAATCCAAATTAAAGTTAATGATTATAAGCGGTTATTTTTTGTTTGGGCACATATTGAAATAGATAGGGTACTATCTATCACACGAAGACTGCTCCATCTATGTAGCTACTATCATTTTCTAGGCTTCACATATGTAAATTGTATAGAGTAGGCAGATGAAACCTAATGCTAACTTCGATTCTCCACAAATACTCTCACTTTCTGCCCAATTTTCTAGACAATATAGCACTCTATGCGATCGTTAGATCATTGTTACTCACCTGATGTGACCATATCCATGTACGTCATACTTTGTATGGCATTGAAATTCAATTTTCCACCATTTTTAGAATGTTCCTCCTTTATTTCGTTAGCCAAACGATCTTGTACATCAGGGTGCAATGCCAATTCGTATAAGCCAAATGACATGCCGGTAGATATGGTATCGAAGCCCGCGATGAAGAATAGCACTGCTTGGGCGGTCAGATCGTAATCTGTCCAAACTAAAAATAATTATATACCAATTAAATTATTAAGGGCATCTACGTGATTAACGAGAGGGTCATCTTTTGTTTTTTTTTTATTGAGTAAAGCCTCGACTGACTGACATAGTCTGAGTAAATTACACAATTTCAACTTTGGTTCAATGGTCTTGGATTGGTTTGAGATATGTGAAATATAAAATGGCATACCTCGTGTAATAGATTTTTTCCCGACGGCAGATTCTTCGACGGTAGCGAAACCAGTATCGCACGCTGTACCATTCGATGTTTTGTCATCATGTGAGAGTTGACCTGTTGCAAAGGAGACTATTAAATTTTTATTCCAGATAAAATATTCACCATATGGAACTCAGATACTTAATGAATCTGCCATAGCTCTCCAACCCCTAAATCCAGGTTTGATAAATCTCATATCCTCTGTAGGTAAAACGGATATATTCCTATCTACAAATTTGTGTTTGTGTTACAATATCCCCGCGGATTATTAAAAAAGACAGTTTTACGTTATATCAAGCATGCAACAGGATAGGCAGAGGGAACCTAGTGTTAAGACACTACCTTCCCACATTTTGCCGAATTCTGGAGCTGTTGCGTGTTGAGTGGATGAAATCAACATTTGCGTCAGCGCTTTGCCTTGTCATCAAATCAAAGTAATATTGAACGTTTCATTTTCTCGAGTTGGAATCGAACCCAGAACCTGTTTACACGCTTGTACTTATTTACAATAACAAGATAAAGTCCATTAAAGCAATCACATTTGCCGTTATCTTAAGATGTTTATATTTCGATAATTACATACATGTTTATGTGCACTTAGCGTAATTGTGATATAATATTTTAAATACCAACGTAGTGCAATTGAGAATTGTTCCGTAGTATACGAGTACATATGTAGTACGGTGCAAAGGTAGATTAGATTCTGATTCAGGGACTCAATGCAATAATTAAAGTACGTTTTTAAATTGCTCATGACAAAACGTGTTGTGAAAATTATTTGAATAAACGAGAAAAAGTTTGAAGCTGAAAAATACTTTGAGCTAATAATTCGATAATGTTTAAGTTATAAATATTTCATAAAATATTTACTCTTTACGCAGTGCTGAGTATAACAACTATCTAAATATAACGACTTATCTTATCATACTTTTAATTGTACTTGTATTAACATTAAAATATTAAAATGTTATTACACTCTACAAATCTACAATCTCTCGAAAATAGCAAAGGATCTGTATGATTTAATGTTTACGTTTACTCAGCTTATCCTTCATGTAATGGTTGTAGAATAAAATCCTATTAAAAAAAAAATAAGTAAATAACAAATAAAAATCGGCCAAGTGCGAGTCGGAATCGTACACGAATGGTGCCGTACAATTATCCCCACCTAAATACTCTAATGCTCATTGATATCAAGGCGTCGTAGAGGGGCAGCGTCTGAATGTAAGCGCGATGCTTGTAATACCGATTCCGACTCGAGGAATGATTACAAGAGTATTTTAACATTAGGTTCCCTCTGCGTGTTAGAAATATACTTACCCTTTTTCGCTTCCATTAGTAAATGGATCATATCAGGTCTAATAATTTTCTTCTGCTCTCGATCTTTCATTGTATGGGTGACAAGGTTTAAGAAGAAATCTTTTGTTTGTTCGGAGAACAATGTTAACTTAAATCTCTGAAATTAATAAATTGCAGGGAAATTTTATAAGGGATATCTTTTTTATATTTACGTACAAACTGTAGATTCTGTTATATGTATACATTTGTAATTCATCACAACAATTTTTTACATTTACTACAAAAATACCATTTTAAAAAGTTAAGGCTATCGTGACGCAGGGACAAAATGGTCGGTAAACGCGACATTTGTGGGTTCGATTTCCACTCAGGGGAATGAATTGGTGAAATATGCAATGTCTTAAAAATTGGGCAACAATACAGTACAGAGTATGTTAATACTAGATCCGTTCTTTTCTTAGAAACCTTTATTTATTTCTTTATTTATACACCACTTAAAAAAGAATACACAAAGCAGAAAAAGACAAATGTACATGTAAATGTAAATGTCTTATGGCTAAGTAACCATCTCTAACAAAAACAAAACGTCTCTTTGAAATATTATAAAAATACCAGTAACTCCACTACGCCGTGATGGTTTATCCAAAATATTATGACGCTGATAATAGATAATCTTGATGATTATTTATTTCGTACTCACTCGTACTAGTCCAGGAAAAGCAGACAGGGCGAAAAATAATAATTGCTGGCGAAATTTAAATGTCGACGCAACTTTTCCCATTTCATAGAATTGGTTGTCAACATCCGTGTGCGAGTCGACTTTGAGTCCAAATGCACAAGACGCTATCACATCGTTCGCGTAGCGCGTCGTCAGGTCCTTGCATTCTACGTCCATCGAGCCAGCTGACAAACATATACAGAAATAACGATGTATGTACAGTGTCCCTAAAGTGAAACTTAAAACTAGTTTTGTATTTATACAAAATTAGCAATTTATACCTAACTTTAGTTAGGTCTAATCATTCAAATATTAAGGTGCAAGTTCACAATATTGTAAGAAATATTTGCACCTAATGCAAAAGTAGGAGGGAGTCGAGGGAAAAGACCAATAAGAGAAATGTGTTCATGGCTCACGGCACTCACTATAATATTTACAAACTATGTTCAAATCATACGATTGATTTATGAAAAAATGCAACTCAAGTATTTGTTTTGAGATAAAAATAATACATTTTTATATTTCATACATACAATCTGAATCTTTGATTTTCTTCTTCAGGGCTCTTATCATCTGTTCACCCACTTCCTCCATGAAGGGCACCATCAGCTTTATCTTGGAGCTCGTAAAGGCGGGGCTTAGTGTTGACCTCATATCCTTCCATTCTTCACCTGAGCAAAGTGTTAAAAAGTATGAACATTTTTACTCATTTGTCGCTTTTTAAGGCTTGGACCAATAATATTTTGTATTAAACACTCGCTTCTCAATTAAATTTCTCAATGTTGATAGCACAACGATGATGTCGATATGTAATGTCTTAAGCCTAAAAAATCTCATTATTAAATTTTACCTTTTAACGAAAACAAATTTCTAGCAAACAGCGGCTCGATTTTTTCATCAGCGAAACCTCTGTGATCTAAAAAGTGCTCGAAGTCCTTGATAGTGATTTTCTTAATCAAGTCAATATCTCGTACAATAACTATTGGCTTGACTAGCTCGTATCTTCCAATGAATCTAAAACAAACAAACACTTTAGATAAAATCTAAGTGAACTAAGCTATGTGACTACTTCGTTCTATTATAACACTAAATAACTCATTAATATACTTATTATGTAATATTAATGCGTAATGCCGATTCGCCTCCGTGGTATTGAAGTCACTACGAGACAGAACCTCTAAAGTGTTCCCATTTTTGCTACAATTTTTACGTTTCTCAATTGATTTCAATCACTGCGTGACGTGATTGTGCAACCTGCGGCAGTGTTTCCAAGTCGGTACGATATGGGTACCTTCAACGCTCGTTTGCTTTGTCCTTTTTCCATAAAATACAACATTTTTTGTTCAATTACAACCGATAGCTCCTGACATCAGTCAGATGAACCAAAAAACCGCTTCAGCTTTAAAATATCAGTACCTAGTACAATATTTTACTAATCCTGATTGTTCCATTCACTCTATAAAGATAACATCAAATTAAATTGATAACTTACTTTTCATTAGGAAAAGAAAAATACGATTGTTCCAAATTCTCCGCGAAATGGCACACGCGGAAGATAATGCTTGTCATATTTCCGAAGAAGGGCACTACCTTAAGATTTTTTACACCATAGCTACTGAACCTTGAGTAGGTTTTTTTGTACCATATCGTCAGTACAGCCAGCAACACCACTGTCCATATTACAAGTAACATTATCTGTGGAAGAAATATAATCTGTGAAATAAACAAAACCGCGTTTTGCCTTTTATTTCGCTCTGGTAAAAAAGCTGAGCGTGGCGTCTGTATTGAAAAAATTGTTATTAATCAATGTAATGGAATTCAAAACAATTTTTTTTTAAGATCTATCTATTTATCTGTTTTTTTAATTTAAATGCAATTTTCGCTATCGTATTTTGGAAAATTTTATTTAGTGCTTATTTGTTTCAATCGGTTCGAAAAATAAAGAAATTGTATAAATATAAAGTATTATGTTCGACTAGCTTGCTGTTAAATAATTGTTTTATAAAATTGGCTTAAAGTTTAACTTTTAGGGTTCCGTACACAAAGGGTGAAAAGGGACCCTATTACTAAGACTGCTGTACGGACAGCACGTCTGTATATCTGTCTATCCCTCTCTGTGTATCTAGGCTGTATGTCATGAACTGTGATAATTAAATAGTTGTTTTTTTACAGATGATATATTTCTGTTGCTATACAAATACAAAAAAACAGTATAGACGAAATATTGAACTTATATTTCATACAAAAAACTGTTGTATAATGTTACAGAACCCTTTGTGTACAATTCTTTCAACTGATAATGTCATTACAACATGAAAATAATCCAGGTTAGTAAATAAATAATTGTGTATTTGAAGCAAGCCAAGCCGCCAGCGGTCGCTAGTTAATAAATAAACCATATAATATGTAATATTGAATGTAAGTAAACTTGCAATTATATCGAACATGACGCTTTTATATGTTCATATTATATAAAAAAAACTAAAAGCAGTAACAACTTGATCGGCGGTAGGTTAATGTTTTTTTATCTAAATAAATATTTTTCTACTTTTGACCTTCATATATAAGTCAAGGTTATTTAATATCTAGCAGGTATATTAGGAAATAACAATATAGCCGCGTTTCGTCTACCAAACCGGGGAAATTAATTAAAATAAAATATTATATAACTAGAATCTTAGAGTTCAAGTGTTCTTGTTTATTACGTCATTATATTTAATTTTGTTTAATACTAACGAATACATTTAAATTTAAGATGCTGACAAACATTTGCTGTCAACTTCTGGGTTCGTTAGCTTAAGCTTTGCCGTTTTCACTCAACCAACAGGTTAAAAGATGTAAGCTTACATCGTTGGGATTTGAACAAAAACACAACAAAAAAGATTTAATTTTATGCTAAAAAAAGATAAAAACTATATAGATACAATATAAACTAAAAATACATAATTATGACGCACACGCAGACATACAAAAACGTGAGATCCTTTTGTTTTGAATTAATCTATAAGATAACACATAATTTGGCAACTATTATTTTTTTTTATATGGCGGCTTTGTTATTTATATGTAGGTACTACAAGTGGTCAGCCGCAACTTTGTTTGAATTATATGACGAAAAATTCCGTTTTTTTCCGTTCCCGTAGGAATTTCAAAAATCTTCCTCTTGCTGTTCCCCCTACACTTTCTGTCCTAACTACATGCTAGATTACAAGTTTCTAGTAGTAGATGACTACAGCATCACGCAGTACCCCACAAATGGCATTGTAGGCAAAGAGAACATAGTGGAAAGTGTCCGTTTCCCACTTTTCGATCTAGTTTCCAGACGTTATGGTAGAAATACAAGCGAGAATCGAACCTACAAGCGAACCGTACCGTATCGCATTTACAGTCAAACGAAGGTAGATAAAGTGAGATAAAAAATAAAAAGTTCAGCTTCACGCTGTACCCCGCCCACAGCAGGGTAGGCAGAGGGGATCCTATGCTTCGACACCAGAGTGAAGAAATGAAAATATAAATGGAAATAAATATTTCATTTCCTCGAGTGGAAATCGAACGCACACCTATGAACTACATTTACCATGAGCTCCCGTGACTTACTATGAAAAGCTGTCCCATTGCGACACGAAAAAAATAATATTATGAAGTATATATATTGTACTTACATTGTTTTTTCATACAAAATGCTAGATAATTAATATAAATAATTTTATGCGCAATATTTTAAATAAAATTGATCAGTCTCAAGCAACGTGCTCCCACTACTAAGTACTTGTTTCAACAGACGCTGTTATATATATACGTTTTTGTATATACTTATCTTTAACTAAGTATAATTATACACACCTATATTTATCATTTTCTACGTAAACTACAGATTTGCGCAGTTTACCTTATATGGGCATGTGGCGCGGCGTTGAGTTCCACTCAATACGCAATGTCTCGAATTTTAACAAGAAATGGAGTTCGAAGTGTCTTAGCACTATGCTCTTTCCTTGCTAGATAGATATTTGAGAAAAATGTGAAGCTGAACAACCTTCGCTGAAATTTGTTTGAAATCGAATAAAATATTAAATTTATAGGCTACCGCCATCTAACCTTAATTATATAAACTACATCAAAATGTTTGACGAAAAGTTTTATAAGCGCCATCTATTGTTGAGTAGATACTTAAAGTATAATATTTTTCAGTAGATATTATTTTATATTTAAAATCGCTAACGAATGTAGTTATAATCGACTATTGCGAAAAGTTTTGAAAATGCAGATATAAATTAAATTGCGACGATTAAGTTTTACAATAAATCTAAAATTGTATTATGTATGTTATTGCCGATTGAGTGACGGAGCTAAACGCCAGACCCGGGAAATAAAAATATTAAATGTGTCATTTCCTCTGGAGGCAATCGAACCGCCGACAATTTCACTGTACCAGAGCTCAAAGCCTGAAGGTAAACTCAGGCAAAAATCTGATAAGCTGACTGAGGGGTTTGATTTGTAAAATCCATTACACCATAAACAAATATGAAGAGCTTTGATTAATTTCTAAATATAAAAAGGTTAATTGAAAGAAATGTTCACATTCATAATTCGTATAATTTGTTCATCTATTTTCGTATAATTCTGTAATACATAAATAGGTATAACTCAATTGCACAAACACAATACGCTTAAACTAAAACAATACAATGTAAATAAAACTAAAGAACTGGAAGAAAATATAGTACATGTTTAATTTAAACTTGTATGAAACAAATATCTCCAATAATAATACTAGAAACATAGGAAATGGTAACAAAAAAAATATATATATATATACATGTAATGACAGATCTAACATATAGACAATAAGTTTTTTTCTCCATTTTATATTTTTTTAAATTATATTATACCTCAAAAGAGGATTTATTTATTCGTTATTTCTTTAATTTACTATATTTTAAATATGGTTTGAAGAGTGGCACAGCACACTTTAACATCTTATGTGATCTTAATAATTTATCGTCTTTTTTTGCCGTAACAAATACTAGTCATTGTCATATAGATTTTTACAGTAAATTGGTTAATTTAAAAAAAAATAACGATATATTGGTAACTTTTCTAATGTTTGAACTTATAGAAAATCTAAACTTTTTTTTATAAAGTTTGGCACAAAGCTCAAAACGAATGTTTAATAACAAAAAAAAATTATGTATTGAAACTAGTAATTACTTAACAATTTCAAAACTTTAACTTCCAAAAAATATATTTATTTATGAACTTTGAATATCATTAATTACTTGACTTTCAATGTAATTTGACTTTGACTTTTTTTACATAAGTTTTAAAACATTGATTACATTTATTTTGAAAGTGTAAACAGTACAATATTAGTTTACAAATCTTACGTCTATTGTCGCCTCAATACAGAGCGCTTATTTAAAAAGTGAAGACACAAATTTTGTACTTGCAGTTAAATTGACAACCATTTTTCGTTAATGAGGAGAAATTATGAACTATAAATTATTATTACGTAATCATTATTGTGATGATCGTTGTTAAACTTAAAGTAACTGGAAAAATATTTGATAAAAGTTATTCAAAAAGAATATCGATATTTACACATTATTTATTTGTTGAAACGATGCAGACTATATACATAAATAAAACGTTTAAAAATTTACTTTACATCACAGCGATTGCCTGAGAGTCCAACTTAAAACTAAATTACATTTAAAATGTCAAAAAAAATGTAAATTTTTCATTTAAAAATATAATAATAACAAATGTACCGTCAACCTACATACATAATCTTTGGCCTACAGATCTTTACTTTTGTCATTTTTCTTATTGCACATTCGCGCCATTTTATATCTTAGCCTAAATATTATCTAACACTGAGAGTGATTATAAATAATCATAAAAATAGACTTAACTAGCAAAAGTCAAAAAGAAGGTAATAGTAAATTGAAAAATTCATTAAGTACATAGATAAGTTAGAAAGTATGGCAACGTCCTAACTAGGCGAAAGATCAACTAAGTCAATGATAATATTAATAATATAATAATAATTATAAATAATATCGGAATGTTTAAGAATACTAACTATAATAATTTCATTAACTAATCTTATTCATACAACAACAATGGAATTTCTTTTTAAAAATACTCTATCAAAAATTCGTAACTCTGAACAACCTTGACAATTGACCACGTAATAATTGAGGTCAGAATAATAAAGATTACTTAAAAAAATAATATGGACACTTCAACAAGTTACAACCTTTAATTGACGGCAGCCATCCAACGATCCCACGGGACCCTGAAACGGCACTGTACCGGACACCAGACTTACATACACACTCAATAAATCCAAACATCTATCTAGCCGACTCCTCCGCCAATCCTACGCCTATACTTATCATTGCCAAACAACTTAGTCCAGAACAACTCTTCACAACCCTCATTTCTTCAGAACTCCTGTCAGAACAGAGTGGCCGCGAAGAACTGAGCGTCGTCAAGAGCGGCGCCGGTTACAAACATGAAACATTAACTTTAACTTCGTCTCCATCATAGTGAGCATTTTCCATAACATTCATTTAATTCGACTACGAATTAGAATATGACATATCGTGGATTTCTGATTTTATTTTCATGAAATTTGGATTTTCTGTCTTGATATTTGGTCCTTTGGGACCGAACTGGTAAACCAGACGCGCCGTCGGCACCGACACGAGGACGGACTGACGGTAGTGGTACCGCATGGCCCTGCTGAACTTCTCGAAGGTCATGTTGTCATTTTGCTTCAGCTGACCCCATAGCTTGGCCACTTCATCTGGTTTGACGAACCTGGAAACAAGAGAAATTCTATGTTAGAAATGTTAACAGTAGTAAAAACAAAGTTAAATAGCATTCGCTATACCCCGCATTTTACTAGATAGACAAAAAGAGCCTAGTGTTGAGGCACTCCGTTCTCCATTTATTGCGCAATTTAAGATTGCGTGTGTGTGAGTGGTGAATATCAACGCGGCGTTGGTATTCACCACTCACGCCTTGTCTTATTTATAATAAAATAATTATTTAAAAAACTTCAATAAATTTGCATTATTTTATTTTTCAAATTCGTTTCTATGGCAAAGAAGTCATCTTTTCCGATTTATTTTTAATTCAAGGTTTCATTGCAATAGACAAGGTTGATTGTAGATAATAATGTTCACGCAACAATTATTGTTAATTCACTGCAAATAATTCTTTAATTTATCCTCACAACAGGAAGCCAATCAGTGTCTCAATATTGAAAATATTATTGATAACATAATAATCACAACGTATAAATTCAAAATCAATTAAAAAAAACCTAGAAAAAGAATTAGAGTAATTGCAATAATTGAAAAAAAAACCATTATAGATAATCATTTTCAAAATACAATAATTTAAAGTACATAATTTAAAGTACCCACATTTGACGCCTGCCACGCTCCCCTGCATGTGCGGTGATTAAGAGAGCTGCGTGTTCACAATGTCTATAATGACAGAGCAAATAGCGTATCTTATCGCTGGTGGTCGCAGCCGCGCCGAGCTCAGCCGGCTCGTAATGACACGTAAATACTCCGTATAATATACAAGTAATCACAGAGTTAAGCCATTAAGGTTAATCCTACAGTTTAATTTGTATAAACAAGAATGTAGTACTATTATTATTTTTTTCATTTATCAATTCTTCTTAGAAGGAAAAGTTTGAAAACGAAGAGGGACTCTTACTCTAGTACAACTGACAACATTTATAATTAGATTTTATTTGTTAATAAGAAAAACTATTTTTTTTTTTGAGAAAGAACGTTTTTAAAGTAAAATTATTTTTTAAGCTCAATTAAAATGAGTGAAAGCTAATATTAATATTACTAATATGGCTTACTAGCATGTAAATAATTAAATTTGAAACTTTGATCGAGTAAGCTCTAAATCTTACCGTTCTCCACTTTCCAATTAACCTTAATAAATTGTATAAATTAAAAAAAATTTATTTATTACTGTTTATATAGCAATGGTTATTGAAGCAATGGTGTCAAGTGATGTAAAATGTCCAGATAATTGCGATCGGAGTCAAGGCTCACTTGTTGTATTATCTGCGACCACGTGACCGCCGCCGCGCCGGCTGCGGCTTAAAGGCTTATCATGTTGAATGCGTTTATTTATGTTTTTACGAAAGTAAAAAATATGTTACTAACTGTTTAACAGTTATATTTAAATTGTAATCTCATATTTTTACATTTTTTTAAAGTTTGGTTGATTTTTTCCGCTTTTTAAGAAAGTAAACCGCCATAGTAATTCATTAATATAATTATTAATGATTGTCTAAAAAAAACAAATGCTACATTTTTATAAATTAATTAATTAATTCTATTAATAATGAAATTCATTCATACATTACAAGATAACATTGAATTTCTCTCTTATACGAAACAGTAAAATCACTTCTTATAAATTCAAAATGAAACTAATTTCTTAAAAATATTTAAACTAAAGTCAAAGTATTCGTATTAATATTTATAAGTAACATTTAAACTACAGAAAATAAGTTCTCATTGCAAACACAAAGTTATTTTACAATAAATAAGTGGAAAAAACGCGGCGTTTACGACGCCGTCCATATGAAGGGTTTTTACTTAGTCTCTAGTACAGTTTACAACGTGGTAGTGAAGCGTTTAGCGACCTTGCTTCAAAGTAAATCAAAAACGTTTTATCACATACACCTATAAAATGACGTCATAGGACGCTACAAGGGGCCTATATATGCAATACATACATAATATGCTATATCTTAGTCTATTTCTTTAGTAGCCACTTTTACTGTTTTTCCATTAATCACATGAGCTATATGCAAATAAAAGATAATAACATAAAGAATATAAAAACCAATACTAGCGATATATAACGTCTTAAAACCAATGACAACATTGAAGACTAATTTTTTAAATAAAAACTGAATTACTTTCTAAGCATCTCTTAGCCTTGTTGCTTTTTCTTACTTGGCCTTACTTACTTTTTAATAGTTATCAAATCGATTTCTTAAGGTCTTCAAACAATGACCAGGATGTGCCTGAACCTATCATCATCGCCATAAGTAATTAATGACAATTAATGAAGTCACAGTTACTTGTGATCTTCTATTTTGTATTTATCAAACATTAATTTATGTGAATTTTTTAGACTTATTGAATAATTTAAGGTTCATTGAGGGAGCTGAGTTCAGGTAGAGAAGGAAAATCGCAAATATCACTATTATATACAGCATACAGCAGGGCACGCGAAGAAAATTCAACTAACTAATAAGACTTTATTAATATATATATATAAACACCTGAAGTAGTCCTACTGATCATTTGTACATGATTACTTAATGGAACTCACGACCTTCGACTCAAACATACAATGCTCGTAGAAACCCCACTGGACGAAGACGGTCTAGTTAATTCTAATTAGTATGAAAGTAAAGACAGTGTCAATGTCATCTATTGTTAAAGCAAAGATTATGCATAGCAGGTACAATTACGTTAATAATTGATTTCTTCTTTGAAATAAATCGTAGCTTGTAAAATCTCATATTTTTTAGCTTCACGCTATATCTCTAATATAGGGTAGACAGAGGGAATTTAAAAGGAACACGTCGCTATAGATATAGTCTAGATAGACCAAGATAAATTTAAATCATTTTGTAAAAAAATATTTTGAGAATGAACGGCATTTGTATTGCATATACACAAAATTTTTTTTTTACTCAACTTTGTAAGAAGGTGTGTAAAGTTACTTGAGCGTATGTCCATTTCCTTGCAAAACTTTACAAGTCACGTGGTTAGTCAGTCTTAAATCATTATTAAAACTGACTTACAATTTGGCCTTTAACAATTTAGACGTCGTTGAAATAATCTTAATTGTGGTAATGAAATGGGCTATATAAATTTTGAAAAGGAAGCTAATGAAATAAAATGAAAAAGAAATATATACATTATTTGTTAACAAATAATAAAAAAGCAGGGCAATTTTTATAATTATACATCGTCATCATACAGATGTAAAATATTGAAGATATTCATATCTTCGACTACAAGGCTGTAGGCGAGTGGACTTCATTCTTTAACAGTGTTTTTTTTAATTCAGAACAGGCCAACCCATATTGGTACAGGATGCGAGTCACGTAAGACTCCTTGGCCCAGCTGACGACAAGGCCGGGCTATGACCTCGTGGCAGCGTCACTTGCATCCAAATTCACTCAAAGCATGAATCACATATGTATGTGGTGTACCTATTGGAGCCCTTTGGTGTAGAGATCCTAATGCATGTTTGTGTGGTAGAGTAAAGGTTTTTATGCGTATGCGCATATTATTTATTCTATTTAAATATTAATAAAATTATTTTTAAATCCTTTTTTTATATTTTTTTTGTTTTTGAATGAAGAACAGACATCGCCCAAACGAATCAAACTGGACTTGGGGAGATCACGTAATTTGCACAATGTCCAAAATAAAAAATATTTTACACTCGTCTCATATAAAGTGTAATAAAATATATACCATTATATCATCCCAAATAAAGTTGTTCGAGGTAAATGTTTAAATTTGAAAAGGACCAAGGTTTATCGTTTAGTTATAACCATAGTTATTACCTTTTTTATTAAAGTTATAATTTTATTTTATTGAAGGTATTTTGAAATATCTCGTCAACACAAAAATTGGTAAATATTTAATAAGTGCAGGTTCAATCCAAAATAAGTAAACTAAAAAAACTTTAAGGCTCTCAAATCAGTCTCTGTGTCTTAAGTTAGTTAGTGCTTACCCTCTTATGACATAGACAATCGAATTGTAAAACATAAATAACAAAATTATTATTTAAATATATTTATTAGAATCAATCTAATTTTACGACTATTACAGCTGGACTATTACACCTCGAGAACCTCGCTCCACTATTTCAATATCATATAATTAGACGTTTAATATTTTCTTAAATAACTACAGTTCAATTTGCATTTGCCAATTGAATTATTTTTCTTTTCTATCTTTTTCACGCTGTATCCCGCAAATAAATGTTGAATACAGCGGGAAGAAAAAAATAGGCTGAGATACTCTGACTACTGGTTTGAGAAGATTATAGCGGCGTTATAGTTGTCATTATCGTTTTGCAGGTCAAATTTAAAAAAAGATCGTGAATGAGAAATGGTAATAAAAATAGTTGGATCTCTATTTCCATTAGAGCATCTGGCGGCGAGACACCTCGTTCTCCATAGAGCATACCTGTCCGTCTGAATTTAAGACCTTATCTTATCAGGAGGCGTAATGAAAGTATTAAACCCTCCTGTCTGTAAATAGAACCTACTGTACGGCTGCGTTCACAGTCAGACGTTGTCCAAAAATACATTTCTTTTCGTATGTTACAAAATTATTTCTTACAATAAAGTTTTTATTGTATGTAAAAACACAACTTATTATTTAAGTCATGATTTAGTGCGGCCCATCAAAGCCGCGGTGCCGGCAACATGAAGTGAGACTTTCACAAGCATTGCTGACATTAAAGTAGGTAGGATGTTGAATTTTTCTTTTAAAACATATCCAAATATTATTTAGTATCCCGCATTGAACAGGCACGCACACAACTCACTGAACGTGAAGAACGAGGTTCCATGTACCTATCCCGCTAGCGTGAAGCTACATTAAAACTATATAGTAAGAAGTTTTCCACATTTTTTGGGACACATATCACTTTGGTGATAGATGATTTTTAGCCTACTTTAAATTAAAGATATTGAAATCTATTCCAGATATTCTATTTATTTGTACCAAAAGAAGACTGATGATGAAAGAAATACTGGTACGTCCAAAACCAGCACACCATATCAATTTTCATATTCTGATCACGAACCACCCCACGTCAAAGCTAAAGGTCATAATAAACAGTGGAGTTTGTGGAGGCCAACATATTTGACACGTATATAAAACCAATGAAATGACCTTACGGCATTTAAAGTATTGGCTTTCATGAGCTTGTTTATGGTGAATGGGGTTAAACGTTACTTTTAGTATAATATGACTTTTTATATAAATGTTAAAAATAATAAACATTCACTTCATTACAAAAATATTTGATTTATAATTAAGAAAATTTAAATTTGAAACCGCTCACTAGCCGTCAACTACTTAAAAACCAGGGACTCTGTTAGTTTTTTGCAAATCCTCAGCATAAATATACTCGTACGTATGAATTTTTCGGCGTCTTTCCGAGTGATACACGCGGCTGGTATTTAGCGATACAGGTTTTGTACCGGACCCTTTTTGAATTGACTCTGAGAGAGATTTTGCCTTGACATATTGTTTTTTTGGTTGTTGAAACTTTTTATATCTATACTTCTATACTAATGTTATAAAACAAAGACACACAAACGTGTGATTGAACGCACTAATCTCAGAAACTACTGGTTGGGATTTTTAATATTATTATTCTGTTCAGCAATTTATTAATCAAGGCATCTATAATAACGTTAACCGTTTCGAATTAAATATGTCTAAAACTTCACCATAATATAAGTTCAGCTTAAAAACCAAATATTTAAAAGTCGTAATTAAGCAGCTGTACCCTTTCCTACACTATTAAGACACTGGTATCCCTGTCTTCTGCCATATTCAGAAGCGTATTAAGTGTCGGAATTTAACGCCACGCTGTATCTACCGGGGCAAGATATGATAATCATTGAAATATCACCCACCAGTGAGGCCACTGCTCCACTGCGCCACGAGGCACTTTGAGGCCTCAAAGTCAGAAGTCATAACTGTTTTCTATATAATCACAAATATATTTTATTGCTGGATCATCAGCTCTGATAAGAGATATCTTTGTGAATATTGTACACGCGTTTTATGATTAAGTAGAAACTGTCAAAAAGTGTCGTTTTTTAGTGATAAGCGAAACGCCACCGTCATGATATATTCGTCGTATATGATATCACATATCACTTGTACTTACAGGCAGATATGCCTGTAAGTACAAGTGACTTGGCGTTTAACTCCGCATATTATGTTGTTTCAATCTCGATAAGACATAATACAATAGTAACGTGTTAAAAAGAGCATAATTATGATAAAATACTTATAGTCTAGAATGTGCTGATACTGCAGATATACAGATTGAAGGTATCCTGGCGCTGTCTATAAACTAAAAGAATTTTTGATATTTTTTTGCTTTGCTAAGGCTGAACTCAGAGTCGCCTTACCTTGTTACTAGAGCGAGGAAAAGGAGCTATTAAATATTTTATTTCCCGCAGTGGGAATTGAACCCACAACCTTCTCGTACGCACGTCACGACTGCCTTCAGTTAGGAATATTTCATGATTTTCATTTCCCCACTAAACAAAGACACTCAATAAGCTATATCTTGAAAATTAAGTAGAAAATCCTCTGCCTAATTAATCTTGCTTCTATTTGAAAGTGTCACTTCATATTCAAATATAATCACTTTACTATATGACATGTGATGACTTGAAATATTTTATAATCATTAAACATCATCTAAATCGTATCCACTTTATTGATACCCTCATTGGTTTAATTAATCTGGCCTAATGATAATTACGATTAAACATTTAGCTTTCAATCTAAGCCTAAGTCAAAAAAACTGTTTCCCGTTTTATCCCGCACAGAAGGTTACAACCAAAGTAATATGTGGGTTGAGTGGCGGAACTCAACGCCACGTGTTATAATAATACTACAAAAATATAATTTTCATATTCAAATATGAATTTTAAGAGTAAACAATAGAATGTAAAGGAAGTTGACAAGTCAATGTCCTCGCGTGAGAAGTTACAGCGATTACACTTGACCGATATAATTCTAGGCCAAGGAAGCTGTGCCTAGTGCTTATGTAAATAAGAACTAAATCTCTCTTCGAATACATTATTTCACTTAGCAATGTCAAGTAAATACTTTTATTTTTGTCAAATGCAAAAACTAAAGTTCACAAGCGTGTAAACGCGGCATTGTGGGTACGATTACCACTCGGGGATATGAAATATTTAATATTTTTGTTTCCTCGCTCTAGTAACGAGGCAAAGCGTTGCGTTGCGTTTCGCGACTCAACTAGAAAGTGGGAAACTGAAATTTCTTACTGAGAACGGAATGTCCTAACATTAGGTTCCCAGGTTCCTGCGGCAAAAATATCATAAATATAACTAAGAGTACCCATAACATATTCTAATTGGACTATTCAACACAAAATTAATTTCCAATTGGAACCACAGTCCTCCCTGATATTATACCATCAACTAAACATTCTTTTTTATTGGTAGGACTCACCATGTATACGGAAAAAATAGGAAAATAATTAAATTATACAACTGGAATCGAATCGAGAGGAACGTTTGCACGACAAAGCATTATAACTGTTTTTTATTAAATTTACCTTTTATATTTTAATCTTTTTCAAAATGTATTATTGTTTTAAAAGCTTTTACCTATATCTCAATGATAGCAAGGTAGGCAGAACTTCGATTCATAATAATAAGTTAATTTTATATGCCACAAATATTCGTCCAAGGCGAACTGATAGTTTAGATCATACGTGCGTCGCTTGCAAATGTTTATGACAACAGTAACGGGTCTTCTCAATCGACTTGGCAAAGGGGAACTACTTTTAACGCACTGCCTTTCGTAATAAATGTATGTACATTTGTACTTGAATTCTAATGTCAATCTGACGTCATTATAGCTAATTTACAAGATTTCTTATTATAAGGGATGGTAGTGGATTCAAATTTAGTTTAAGGTATGTTCAATGAAAAGGTTATTCTGGCGTAGTGGGAGTCTGAACAGTACGTGTGTTGGTTACCGCAATGTTTAAAAAATCTGGTGGAGAGTGGAGTATAGAGTGTCTTAACACCAGGTTCCCACGACTTACCCACATTATGCGCGACAAAACGACAAATTGTTGCTTAGCTTTTCTTAGCCTATTTAGTTCTGTAAACTCATATATATTTACATCAGTTTTAAAACTTTTATTTACAAAGATTTGTATGATAGCGCTTCATTGCCCTTCAAAAGCTGATAAGGGCGTTATCTGTTATCACTTCGATACTTAACCGTCACATTCTATTAAAAAACCATCACGGACAGGTTTATTTAAAATAAAACTTATTGGCTTTGACATTGCGTGTTGAGTGGTGGAATTTAACGCCGCATTTGGGTTCTGCGAACAATCAAACTGTTATAAATTTAACTTTCATATAATTATTTTTTATTATAGGTCCAATAAATCTAGGGAGTTACCCAGATTGCTTCATCACTTCCGTCAATACTGCGATAAATAAATTAGCAACACTAAAATAACACTGACAAGGCATAAGGGACATGAAGGTCGCAGGTGCATTCCCGTCTCAGTTAAATGTTTTGTTCATTGTACAGATATTTCTTAGTATAGATGACTACTTTATTAGGTTTAAAATAGTTAAAAAATTGTAGAAAATAACTAAAACATGAATCATTTTTGTATTATAAAAAGATTTCTTATAAGTTTCATTAATCTTTTTTTTTTATTTACAAAGTATTATGTCAAATATATTTTTTTCAAATTGTGTGTACAATTATTATAGATTTTTATTAACATAGGGCGACGTTGATCCTCGACATTTAACATGCAATGCCTCCAGAATGGCAGTGGATTAATGGCAACGGAGTATCTTAACACCCAGGTTTTCTCTGCCTACTCTGCCATATCCGCGACAGCGTGAAGCGAAAAAAATATTTTTATTTCAACATATTAGGCATTTTGAAATACGCAGCTTAAACATTCAAAAAAGCTCATCTTATGACGAAAGCGCCTTAAACTTAAGCAATAATAAACTTTAAACTACAGTTTTAAAGTTTAAATTTCATTGAATAGCATTAATTTGATTTTCACATTCTCGCTACGTCGTAGAAGCGATGTTTTGCAGATATTTTAATAGTGATACAACAACATGTTTTTCAGTTGCAGTTCAAAAACACGTTCATTCGAAAACGTGTTTAAAATACAATCTAGTCACGTATTTTTTAGTAAGAAATTATTTTTTTGTGAATAACCGCTTTTTATTGCTTATTTTTAGGAAAGAAACCAAGAAAGCGGGATACAGCGTGAAGTTGAATAAGACTCGGCAGAGTAGGGTAGGCGGATAGAACACACTCTGTTATCACTTACTGTGTCTTGTATGGCGCAACTCAACGCTAAAAAATGGTTAATCCTAGTTTAATATGTAAATCTAAAAAATAAAGAGTAACATATAAAAAATAACAACAAGATAAATACGTTTATTCTTGGAAATAGAAACGTAAACTATAAAATTACGTTCGTTCTTCGAAATGTATGAAATAAATAAGAGTAATTTACATAATGAATTCGTCACAGAATATCTGAATCATCTGAATTTTTTTTTAGGATTTTTTTGCGCTCCCTACCTATTTAATTAACTTTGTGTATTTGGTTATAATCATCAAATATTTTGAATATTTGGTTATACATATATTCACGGTTTACGTCTCTAACGTTTTAAATATTGAAAAAATTGAAAACGTAATGAGTGTAGGTTTGATCCCCATTCGGGGGATAATTATTCAAATTAATTTAATTTCTCCACTCTACTAAATTAAAACCGCAGCACCGCGCAGAAATGTCAGTAGCCACATGAAGCTACAAAAACTATACATTTTCAAAAATGTTATTTACTGTACATCTAACAGGCATCTTTCTTTCTTTATAAATTATAAATATATCTTGAATATTTCACCTACAAGTGTCACATATAGTATATCAGGTATATTGAAACCATATATTAATATTTTATTGTTATTCCATACTAAATGAGTTAAAGCCATTGTGTGCCTAATGCTCAGGTCCCTTCAGTATTGACAATGGTCTCACAAATAGGATTACGTCATTTCATAGGTAGTATATATATAATACATACATACAAACATATAAAAATTTATGTAAATACGCTTTATATATTGTAATTTTGTGTGTACGTGTATATATTCTAAAGATTCATTAAAAAAAATCTACTCTCCGAAAAGGGTAAATTATATAATTTATTTTTTTATGTTTACTAAAAACAATTAAATTAATTGTTTACGGTTATATATTTCTCTCACGTATTGGAGGGTACTTTGCTTTGCTATTCAAACAAGGAATGAAAATAATACATTCTCCTGAAAGAAAATCAAACTCACAATCCTTGATGCTTATGATAATACCTACATAAAAAACAATGTGAAAATTCAAAACTGACTCTATGGTTAGAAGTTGTATTAAATGTGGGTAACATTTAAAGTGGTTAAAAAGACACGTGTTTGTCTGTAAATGGTCACGTTTAAATCCAAAGACGTTTCAAACTGTTTTATTTCTGTGTTTAGAGTTCGTTATAAGTTTTTAGTAGTAGGTATTCGCTCGCATGTTGAGTGGTGGAACTCAACGCCACATTATATGATAACTTTCTTTTCGCCTATTTCCTTTAATTGCAGAACAAAGGCCCCCTTCCTTGTAGACCATCAATCGATACGTATTATATGTATATTTTCAAATACGTTTATTAAAATTCTATACAAAAAAAATCTACTAATAACGACATAT
Organism: Heliconius nattereri; assembly: GCA_013403645.1. NCBI lineage: Eukaryota > Metazoa > Arthropoda > Insecta > Lepidoptera > Nymphalidae > Heliconius > Heliconius nattereri. The sequence goes on along the minus strand of JAAIXI010000245.1, from coordinate 405,259 downwards.
AAGAGGATTAGCAGACAGATATTATTATTTTATTTCTATTCTGTCATTGCATTCTGTTGAAATTATATTCCAAAAATACAAAACCAAAAAAAAATATTAGGTACTCGTACAAGCAATACCTACTTCAAAAATCTTATTTTAACGTATACCAATCGATTAGTTATAGATACTACACAAATGTTTAAAAAATATTCAATAAGAAAATGCAATTAAAAACAAATTGTAGGTCAACGGAACCTATTCTCTGCACCGACTCTAGTTTTTACTATAAACTGTTGAAGTGAAGTTTTTTGCTCGCTAACGTGTGTAGTTGCGAACTTAACTCGTTCACGAGATTATTCACGTTATCCTCATGCTATCTCGCTCTTGCCTGTTAATTGCACGCTTTGTAGAGTCTTGCCTTTTTATGGATATCATTTGATTTGGCATATCTGCGATTGGATCGCCTAATCTTTGGATGTTTTGCTTTAAGAGAGCATAGAGTTGATTAATTACTCATTTTTTCTTGCATATATATTTTTTATTAGAAGTCCGCATGACTGTTGCTGCCGAATTATTTTTAATCGGTCTCGGTTTTGAAAAAGACAAAGCGTAGCGGTAAGTTAAATCATTCTACAGATAATTTTTCGAAAATTGGGCAGTTCGTGGGTAACAGTGTCTTAACACTTTGCGGGATACAGCGTGAAGAAAAAGAAATTCGTAGTAAATACTACAAAAGCTCAATTTAAAATTCTTTAAAGAATCGATAAATCGAATACTTTTAAATGTTTTTTTTTTCAATTCACCGAAGACTGTTACAAATTGTTATTGTTATAAAGTATATATTTACGGTACTATTCTATTTTTACTTTATTCATCTCTATTTTGGATAGAATGATGAAAACCTTAATGATGCGTCATTCTGTTCATCGTTGTCTATTTTTATATTATACAATTTACATTTTTTAATAGTTATAGATTACTTTACACGAGAAATATGGAAAAAATCAATGAATATTAGTAAAAAATGAAAATACTCGATAAATCATTCTGTGATGATTAATTCGATTTATCATAAGCTTATTTATTTCATAGAACTGCTATGAAATGTTTTTGAAATGTTGACATTTTAATTTTGGCCAAAAACCGGATCGAATGTAATATTTCACATATAATATTATTTTATAGCTCCACACTGTTTGCCGAATGTAACAGGGTAGGAAGAGAGAAAATAGTGTTAAGATATGCTCTCACTTTATCAAGTTACCAGAGCGAGGATATATGAATATATAATCTTTTCGTGTAAAACATATATTATAATAATGGAAATAAGCAAAGGAAACATAATAATATGCCTAATGAAAGCAGGCAGGCATATTAGGTCATGTGTGAAAAAAACAAACTTTTATAATATATATATGTATAAATTAAACCGCAGCATTACAGTTACAATGACGTTAATGAATTGTTTGAATGTGTCATACATTTATTGTGTGGTGCGTTACAAAGAGATGTGTAGAGTATTGGTAATCTATAGCTGGTGGATTGACGTCAATAGAGTTCCAATATCTATCTTTTTTAGCTTCACGCTGTAAAGCCCATGTATCAGGGTAGGTAGAGGGAACTTTAGAAGCCTTGCGTGTTGACTGGCGAAACTTATGGCCGTGCTTTGCCCCTACCAGAGGGTGGTAGACAAAAAGCGGCGTTCAGTTACGCCACTTAATAGCGCAAAAGCGATGCTAAACGTTATATAAGTATATTATATAGCGCGTATATACATTTGTGTGCACATGCATATGGGTAGAGTATACGCAACGCAAACCAATTCCACAGATAATTATTAAAATTGACATAACAGGGCCCACATTTTGTTATCTTTCGTACAAAATTGAGTAACTTGTTACCGAGGCTGTTGACACCGCCACACTGACAGACGACAGTGCTATACTAAATAAATACTAGATAACCTTCAAAAATGCCGGGCAGTCCCTGCAATCCTATATGTATGTATGATGTGTGTTTGCTATTAAACAGAGAGCGACCTAGCGACGAGTAATAACATTTTTGTAGTTTACAGTTTTTCTAACATATATATTATATAAATTTTTAAGTTAATCGATATTTGAGCGAATAAAAAACAAGTGCTAACTCACTTTCTACCTAAAAAAAAGTATTGAATCATACATTTTTACTAGGGACTTAATGACTCACGAACGTCACTATTTACAAGATGATGTCAAATCCGATAATGTTTATGCGAGGCAACACTATAATTTCTTATAAATATTCACGAACAGGTTCAATCATTAATACTTATGAATCGTCATTATTAGTTTCTACACTCATACAATATATTTCACACAAATTGTCATTATTATTACTTTTTTTTCAGATGAAAATCGAAAATAGTGTAAATATTTACATTTAGAGAATTATATAATTTAATTACTGATTAAATAAACAATAGAGATGATTCTTACTTTAACAAGCGCAGACGACCACACATACATGTACTGTAATAACTAACATACATATATACACATACACATCGTAAATATATGTGTGTGTGTATACATACGTATGTAAGTGTGTGTATATATCGTTATCATGGAGCTGCTAATGGCCAGTTGTTTTGGGTTAAATTAATTAAATTGCTTTAACACTTAGTCGTATAAAAGTTATTATTATAATAAAATAAATATATAATAAGTATGTATTATAAATACAGTTAATTCTTAAAAATGACAGCCTTATTTGTATGTTTTTCAATAAAATACTATGTAAGTATATGTGTACATATTTTATAGTAAAAACAATAAAAAAATATTGAGATTGAAACAAATTTAGATCTTGACAAGTTGCCAAACCAGTCTTTCGCAGTATTTCCCGAGTCGCTCGTTGACTCGTGTGTGTGTGGTCATACGCTATAGTATATGTATATGTGTGAGCATCGACCGCGGGGGAATCCCACAGTGCAAAATGTCAGCTTATTTAGGCTTCTTAGAAACTGTATATATTTGCAATTAAATTAAAACAGCGCGTTTTGTAATTTCTTTATGCGTCACTTGTGTTGAAATTGTAGATTATGTTCTACTGCATTAAACTAATAATTAGGAAAGATTCTAATAATCGATTCGAAGACAGCCCCACTGCGCCACGAGAGACTCTATCGATGATAATTGCATCATATGAACTTGGCGTCTCATTGGCCGTAAAATTGATAATAATATCTATTACTAGTGTACAATATATTTTATATCTTATTATTGAAAATCGGTCAAGTGTGAAATGTATAGATATACAAAGAGTTCCGCATCACATGATTGTGACAAAAAATATGAGATAATGGTGTGTGTATATTCTTATCGAAGTTTTAGGAGATATTTGAATGGAGATACCATTTATTTATTTCAATTTTACGCATCTCTGTATGAAATTTTGGGAAATCCTCTTTGGAGTGCAGAGTCCGTCGCGACGTATGGGCACGAGCGTTTGACTGTAAACACGGCATATATGGATTCGGTTCCCGTACGAGGTAATGAAATACTTAATATTTTCATTTCCTTTTTTGATAGCACGACAAAGCGCGGCGTTGAATTCCGTAATGAGTATAGAACTTATTACGGAATGAACAATGCATCATAAATTCAGCGGGAGTGGGCAAGGGAAGTGTCTTATTGGAAAAGGAATGTTTTATCACTAGGTTCTCCGGCCTACCGTGCCGCTTCTGTTTCCCTCTGCAAATTGTCCTACATGCGAAGTACAATGTAAAGCTTAAAAGAACAGTACCCTTAAAATGCAAAGAAAATGTAAATATTCATTCCATATATTAGTTACACTCGTTAATTATATCCTAGCTCATTAGGTGACGTCACCTAATAAGTACATTAGAGATAGTTAGCGTCAACTTATCGTTTAATTTTAATTATGTTTAATAGGTTCTTGGTAAAGTGAAATTCTGTAGTATAAGATATCTGCTCGCTTCTGGTTTTCCGACCATTTTTTTTATTAAGTTTCAAGGAAAAAAAATATTTTTAGTATTTTTTGGTTTCATGCTGTAGTAGCTAATAGTAGGGCAAGCAGAGGGAACTTACAATATAGAAAGAGACAATTTGCGTGTTGAGTGGGGACCCAACGCCGTGTTTCATCATGTTACCAGAGCAAATCTACCAGATGGGATTCGAACATGCGACGCGCTTACAGTGGAACGGCCTGTCTCTTATAAATGTTGTTTTTGATATATTTTGTTCAGCATAAAGCTACCAAAATTTCACTTTTAAACGTAAATAGGGCAAACCTCCAAAGCCACGTGACGTGATGAACGTGATCTGTTACTCGTATATACATATACATGAATTCAATGTTATTTTAGAGCGAAAGTAGGCCAGAACTTCACTGAATTTTTCATCTCAACGCAAAAACAAAAGAGAAACGATGGTAAAATTCGTAAAAGACGCTCGACCCGGAAACGGGAGTCTTACTAATCAATATAATAGGGCCACTATGAGAAAAAAATATATATAGCAGCCATCTACTCACAATTTGCCGGACGAACGAAATTCGGCTCTGTTTTTTAAAGAATAAGACTCATTATAGCTTTCCTCGAAGAAATACGAGCTGCCCTAGTTATAAATAGATTTTCACGAAAAGAAATGTTACAGGGACTTTGGTGCAAGCGTTACACAGAGTAATTTGTTAAACAGAGGGCCCGGGAGTTTATTTAAGACATATTACTAAGTTGTTTTTGTCTAGAAAATGTAATTAGGAATAATAAGATTTTAAGGTAACTTTCGCGAATATGTATATATAAAATACCTATATTAGAAAACAAAATAAAAAAGCAAGTTTTTTTTACTTAATCACTATGATAGATAAATGGTAGCGTTTTAAATACCGTCACTCCACAGGTCAATGTCTCGAAAAATTGGACAAAAACTGGAAATCAAAGTGTCTTAAAACAAGGTTCCCTCTGCCTACTCGGTGGGACAATATTTAAATACTAGAACTTTAAACCAAAACCATATTTATCGATCTCATATTACAAAACACAAAACATACAATTTTAAGGCACAATATTAACCAATAGTTGCTATATATTATTATTAAAATTAATTGAACTTATCTGGAAGTTAATTACGTACCGGATGGACGTAGAGTTATTGTATTAATTAGTATTTGTTATATTAATATTAATAATGATTAGGATTTCACGCCTGTTGTTGTAAACAAGGACAATTGTTCGTCTTTGCTGAGGTATTTATGTATATTTTATGGTATGATCCAATTTTTATCTTTATTGTACTGAAATGCCAAACAGTTGTCAAAATAGAGTTGAAAGATTTCGTTATTATACATGTATAGTCTTGTTTTTTAGCTCATTTCGATGTATCCCGCATAAAGCGTAGTTGTTCAATTGTTTTAATGTCAACTTCAAAAATTGTTACAATAAAAATATTTAATTTATATCATCAGCCTATCGCCGTCCGCCGCTGAACGTAGGCCTCCCTCCTCAAGCGCCAACCATTTAATTTATATTTTTCGAATATCAGATAAATATTAAAAAGGATCGTAAAAGACCTGTGTCAACATAATATAGGATCCCTCCGCCTGCCCTGAAATGTATGGCATACGGCGTACAGCTAAAAAACACTCCTCTAACTTCCCTACATCTACGGCTCGTAGGTTCGTCTATACTTTGTCTCTTTTAATTTATATAACTGTAAAGTTTCATCTAAATCCGTTCAACTGTTACAGTATTACAATAATAAATAAGAAGTAAGATTAATAATTACAGATAAAAAATACTTAAGAAATTAAATAAAAGAAAGCTCTGTGATACACTAGCCCGCTCTAATTTCCCCGGACCACACTCACAGACGCAATTAAGGAAGGAGGGGAGAAAAATGCGAGAAAAAATCGGAAGCTGCGACACGTGACTAGATGCTTCCCGGCCGTCGCCATGGCAACGGGGGTACGTTTATTTTTGTCCACAGCGGGGGTGTGCTCGTAGAGCTTTTGCGAAGAGCTTATATATATATATATTTGTATGTTTATATGATTTTTAGCAAGTAATTGGTCTCTATTATTACTATTAAGAGATAAAAATTGGCGTTTTCAATCATTCTAGTTGTTTGTTTAATTTCTAGCAGGGTAGGCAGAGGGAACTTAGGAAGTCAGTGTTAAGACACTTCATTCCCGTTAAGACACTTCCGTTGTTTAGTTTTAGCATTCTGGAGGCGTTGAATGGAGGTACTCAACGCCGCGCTCGCTCCGGTGACAATGTCGTCACCAGAGCGAAGAAATGAAAATATGAAATATTTCATCTTAACTTATACGTAATATTGACACAAAAATAATGTTCCATACTACTATCAAAAGCCGAATACTTTTGTTACAGAATCGCTCCACGCGTACGCTCAGAAGCGCAAGGCGGAAGCGGCCTTGAGGACGAAAAAATCTATACCAGTGCAGAGACCCGCCCTACTGCTAGAAAAACTTCAACCTACTTCCGCTTTGTAGTTGTCTTTGCTCATAATTTGGTTTTCCATATTTATAGCAATATACAGTTTGTTTGGTTGAGAACGCTTATCGCAGGAACTACTGATTTCAAATAAAATTTCTTCTTTTGAAGAAATTCTTCTTGTATAAGAAAGTCATGTAATATTTTGCTTTGGAATAAATATTAGAGATCTTATTGTAATTACAAGAAGTGATTTGAATACTTTTTTTTTTATGTTATAAGGATACGCGACTATTTTACGCGATCTATAAAAATAAATTCCTTGAGCTAGCTAAATTGCAAATTTTTTATTATTTTTACATTATATATAGATATACTCAAAACAATATATGCGAATACAAACAAATCAAAAGGTCACGGCAGAATAAAAACAACAATTGTATAACAAAAAAGAGCCTTCGTTTTTATGACAAGTGACCGTTTCATTAATAAGTAGAAATCAAATATCAAAGAAATATTTATTTGTTACAACAAAAATAATAGATACTTTTACACCCTTCCTAAAGACGTTGACGGAGAAATGTGTCACTAGGATTGGTTTTTAAAACTATATTGGCTCTGACTGTAAATGGTTGTGGGTTGGATTCCTATTTTGGTAAGAAGACAAAGCGCGGCGACAAAACGCAATGTCTTAAAAATGGAGTGGAAAGTGAACAACGGAGTATTTTAACACTAGGTTCCCTCTTGGTACCCTGCTAAATAAACGAAAACCAATTTGTGCCTCAAGACGAGTCATGGAAGTAGTGTTATACCTTATAAATGGACACATGCCATTGCAAATATAAATGTATGTAATATACAGTATGCTCACATATTCCGAGAATTATTTAACTACCGGCCGACCGGTTCTCACGAGATAATACTCTTCAACGCTACAAGATTTCATTTTACAATATATTAAAATTTATATACCTGTAAAATTATATTTAGATTTAACAAAGTTAGGTAGGCTTAAAATAGATTCACTTAATTTAAATTCATCTTAAATTTCATTTTCTAAACTGAAATAAATATAAGAAACTAGTAATAATTGTATAGAAACAAAGTTAAATATAAGCCAGAATAAACAATGACAGAGGTAAAAAAATTGCGACACGCCAGACGGATTACAAGATTGAACCCATAAAAACAAACTTTAAACTGCACGCAATTTAGAAGAATATAGACTTTAAGCAGATGGACATAATGGTCAAATCGATGATATAAAATATGGTGCTAATGTGAGAATCAAACGAGGACAAAGCTAAATGAGCAAGGTGAAGGCGAACTAAGCATGTGCGGTTGCACGAGAACGCCGCGGACCAACGTAGGTAACTCGATTATATGAACATGATGTCTGGAAACAAATCTACTAGCGGACGCTTATTAAGGGGTGAATTCTAATAAACCACGAAACATGTGTTCAATGAAATATTTCTAAATTTCAAATTTTATAAAAATCGGTGGCGATTTAAAGATTTTTCCATAGAAACTTTCAACCTCTTATTTGCACCCTTAGGGGGAGCATTCTAGAAAATGATGAAACACGTGCTTAATTAAATACTTTTAAAAATCTAAATATCAAATTTTATAAAAATCGGTGCCGATTTTTTTTTTCCCAAACAAACTTTCAACCCCTATTTCACTGCTTAAGGGTTAAAATTTTTGAAAATCCCTTCTTAGTGGATGTCCAGATTACTAAAGTAAACATCTTTTCAAATTTCAGGTTTCTACGCACAGCGGTTACGGCTGTGCGTGCGTCTTACCGCAGTCAGTGAGGACAAGTCCTTTTATATATATATAGATTAATATTAGAAATCAGAAGAATTAGTTTAGTTGAACTTTCTAATTGAGAAAAAAAATTATACATCAGAGTTTATGAGAGAGCATATACGAGTATCTATTATAAAATGTTAAATTTTAATTGAAACATGTACATATAAAGTACTTTTATTTTTAACATTGAAATAAAATAGAAAATAGACTATTTTTCATTTTACAAATGAGTACAACTTTTATGTAAGCTTGTTTCCTGTTAGAAAATGTCTTATTTGATACGAAACGTGCGAAGACGGCTGGTTTTACGTTATCATAATTAGAATAACCTAGCTCAATGTAAATACTGTTGTAGGCACTAGAATAAACATACTAAAAAACATTATAATAACATTTTTTTGCTAAAAGAAACCAACACGTGTTTTAACAAAACACAAAAAATGCTCATCGAAGACCCTAATTTCAACCCATTATATAAAACTTTGCGTTGGCGTAACTCAACGCTGCACCTTGTCTAAAAGATATGTAATAAATACATTATATCAAGAATACGTTATATCAACAACGAAGGTTATATCAAATACATGACAAATATAGCCAATTTTTCAAGAGCCTTAGAGCTCTATTAGTGAATTTTTAGTATTTTTATTTCAACAGGACCTGTCTGTAAAGTGACTTTGGCAGTTTTTTAGCTTGCGAAGGTCAGTCTTGAATACGGTTATAAAAATACATTGATAATAAAAACTTTAATGCATTAAATGATGAATATTTTTTGTGTGCCAAATACAAAATGGTGCCTTGAGTCTCTGTAGCAGCTGTTGTAAGTAGATATAGTATATATTGTTATATTACTTTGGTAAAGTTATTTAGTAAATTTAAATAAAATAATACACAAACATTTTATTAGTAGATATTAATAACATGGCATTATATATCAGATATTCTTTAAATGCAAACATATAATTTGTCTACCCAATATAAGTATTGATTTAGATGTTTTTATATCATTAAATAATATATCAACAGTTGCAACGAGCTAGATGTGACTATTTTTAAAATGCTAAGGATACTCAATTCAGAATTTTCTTATATTAATTTTATATATTACCTAGTAATTTATAAATTAAAAAAGGTCGACTAAAAACTCACATAGCGAGCAGCATTAAGTGCGCATAATAATTGAAAAGTCATTAAAATTCTCGACAGTATTTAACAATTAATGGTTAAAGCGTAGAAGATGTTTATTGGTGGTGGTATCGTTGTATTTCTAAAATAAGTTGAGCTTAAAGAACTAAAAATAAACGCAATAATAATACGCGTGACTATAAATTTCGGAAAGTTAGTAAATAATAATTTATCATTTTCCAGTAAAAGTTATGTTTATAGTTTCAGGCTATTTTTGTATGATTTATGTAAGTAAATCTTGTAATTTGTCAGAGTTAGTATTTAAAATGCTCTACATAGAGACTTTTCTATTAAAGGAAGTGTTTATTTTGCTCTACATTCATTGCATTGCTCTATATTCTCAGTAAACATAAAATTCAGTAAAAGAAATATTGATCTTCGGAATGATAAATAAAATTAGTTCTGTAGTTAACGTAAAACTAATTCGTAAGTTATCTGATAACATTTTTTCCTAGTATTATGCAACAAGCACTTCCTTGATAATATTTTGTTATTATTTATCAACTCCTTATCGCTTACTCTAAATAAAATTCGTCATATATTTAATTTTTTATATGTAAAATCGATTAAAACATAGTTTTGTGTATTAGGTTTATACAACATTTATAAAAAACAAATAAGTTGATATTTAAATTTTATAAAGAAAAGACCGAAAGAACATAGAAGAAGCTCTACATCTAATACAGAGTATATGAAACTAGTTATTTTTTTACGATATTTTAATTTGAAAAATTTACACTTGCTTTGAGCTTTTTATAGTTCTTTGTGTATAATTCTAATCATAAATACAGAGTATGCAAAATAATTACTATTCGAAGGATATAATCTAATGCACTTTTTATAAGTAAATGTAAACTACCTTAAACGACATTCAATAACATATTTGAAATAGCTATTCGCATTTCATTAGTAGGAATCATCGGTTTACTTAATGTTTTTATATATGTACTGATCTGTGTAAACGTATGCGCATATATAGGTAAGTATGTATCTCACAAGACAATGGAGGAGCCTTCGAGCGTTAATGATCCGTGCACTTGCATCGCCATAGCCGCGGCTGTAAAACTGTTTATTACACCCACGCGCCGGAGATGCGCCGACAACTGGTCGTACTTGCTACATCTAATTATAAAATGTAATATGACATACGTACCTAAACTTCCCTTGAGGGTGATCCTCCCATTTTATTATCGATGGGCAATACCGCTCGTCGAGCAAAAGATTCCTCAGAAATTCTGGCACGGACACGCTTCTGGGACGCTTGCATACTTTTCTGCCGGTCCCTTTCGGTCGGCCGGGGGGTCTTTTGAACATTTTCCGTTTTTCTTCCTCGTCTCCAGATTTGCTACCGTCACTACCGTACGAACACTCCGGCGAGGCGGTCTCAGATGAGCGAAACACATCCTCAGCATCGTCACTGGAGTCTGCGGCGTGTAGCAAGCTAACATCATTCGGCTTATAGTCAGACGCGTATAGCCTGTTTTTGTGATCCAAAGAGTCCAAATCTAACACTGTTTGCGCTGGCTCGTGACTTGGGTAGTTGTCACTTTCTGTGTATCTAAACAACGACGTGGGTCGCATTAGCTCCTCGTTGATGCGGGTGTGCAGTTTGTCATAGATGACGTCCGCAATCCTCCGTGACTGGTTAGTATCCACATTGGGGTGCACCATTCTTTGGAAGATCTCTTCCCGCCTCATGTGTCGGAGTTCCATACCAGAAACTTTGAAATTATAAAACGGCACTTCATACTCGCTGAATCCTTGGGTCATGGCACAATCTATGATCCAGTATGTGGTGTCATCGGGCGACCACTCCACTACAGATTTGTACTTCCAATCTTCCTGACGAGTTTCCCGTGAGTTCAAGAGGGTGTGGTACACATTCGCGGTATTATCAATTTCTGGTTCGGCGAACATATCGTAATTATTATAATAGTTGCCGTAGATGTATGTAGGGTTCCCTTTCTTGAAGACTTGGAAGTCTTCGAGGCGCGTCGGCGCAGGTGGTGTGGGGGGGAGGAGGAAGTCGCACATGCTTTGATCGTAGGGGCGCGCGTAGTCGATCATTGCGAGCGGCTCGGCCGGCGTTTCGCGACGGAATGAGCGGCGGGCTGTGGGAGCGCGTTATTCATACTGCGATATCCAAAGTTGTTTGTTTACATGGCAGCGGGCTCCCCGCGCGGCTGCGTAGCGTAGGCCGGAGGGCGCTTCTTTGTACTACGTTGTTGATATGTTGATAGTGGGTTTTTATCTATGCGTATTGATCCTTAGCTACTGTAGTGTATGAATAAAAATATTTTATGTTTTCTTAAATATATGTCGAGGCCGTATTCGTGGCACAGAGGCACACGCGTGTTATTGTAAACGCGACGATTGTGGGTTCGATCCCCACTCGGGGAAATGAATTATGAATTAAACCCCGAATGGGGATCCAACCCACGACCGTTTCATCTCTCGCTCTGGTAACAAGGCATAGTTCAGTGTTGAGTTTCGCCAGTCAACAGGCAATGTCTGGAAAATTCGGAGGAAAGTGAAGAACGGAGTGTCTGAACACTCGCTTCTCTATGTCTACCCTTGCAGGGTATGTATATAAGATGTATGTATGTATACAATATAAAATTTATTAATGTATGTATACACCTCGTAGATACTTGTGAAATGCACTAAGCTTTCTACATTATTAGATAAGAATGCAATACTTAAATGAAATACGATTATTTACATTGATAGTGAAATTGAACTATTTTTTTGTATTTTTCTTTCCTAAGTGGTGAACAACACTTAAAAAATGTTAAAAACAATAATAATGTGTCTATAACTTCTCCATTCAAACAAATTGTTTTATATATATTTCTTTGGTTTCGTACCTCAAAAGGTAAAAGCGGCACCCTACTAGAATCACTTCGTTGTCCGTCTGTCAAGACCATTTATCTCAAAATCGCATAGATATACCAAACGGAAATTAATATCAAATATTCGGCTCTATGGTTCCTTTAAGCGCACTTCCTATACAAATATCCTATAGGGCTTGAAATACATAGATATTTCATATAAATAAATTTATTTCATAAAATTACAAGCTTATATTATGTAGTTTATTTCATACAAAATCAGTGCATATGCCCGCAAACTTAAGTTTGCTCCTTGACCTACAATTCTGAAATTGGTACAAAACCCTCGGTGGGCAAGTCGAACTCGGACTTACTATTGGAATCGTAATAATATTGTTCTATAACATAATAGGCACACAGAAATTGGGTTGTTTTTGGTAAAATTAAAAGCACAATAATATTAATTAGCATTTAGATTAATAAATAGCATAAAGGATTTTCACGAAATATTTTTATGACTTTAAGTATCTCGCGGTACAGTGCGATAGCTCGACTATAACCGCGATGATTGTAGGTTCGATTTTCATTTTGCAGTAGACAATATTTAATATTTTCTTTCTCTCACTGTGGTGACTCAAAACGCTACGTTGAGTCCCAGTGCTTGGTATGGTTCGACAACACCGCGTATTATCTCTGACATTGCAAGTAGAGTGACGTAACTTAACGCAGCGATTTGTCGTGTTACCAGAATGATAAAATAGAAATATTCTATTTTTCCGAGTGAGAATTGAACTACTAGGGCCCAGTATTCATGGACTTCACGGTATTACTAGAAAAATTACACACCTAATGTCACAACGGCTTTATACAATACAATTAAAATGATGTAACAATAAAGTGTGGAGGTGATAAATGACTTTGACGTCAATATGTTTTTTTTTCCGTTTTCCCAATATGTAATAGAAAAGGATACATTAAATAAAATAAACATATATATATATCTACAAGGAAAAATGTACATACAAAACGCTAAGTGAAACATTATATTAAGTATTAATTGTGTATAAACGCGGTTCGATTCCCACTCGAGTAACTGAAATATTTAATATTTTCAGTTCCTCGTTCTGATAACGAAGCAAAGCTGGGAGTTGAGTTCCACTACTCTAACGAGCAATGCCTCCAGAATTTGGCGGAAAGTGGATAGTGTCTTAATGGAAACGGCGTGTTTTGGTTTCCAGGTTCCAGGTTTCCAGGTTCCCTTCGCTTACATTGCAATGTACGGGATACAGCGTGAAGCAAAAAGAAAGATTGTAAGAACGACACTATTAGGCTCGATTTCCCTCGTGGTAATAAAATAACTTTACTTGGATTACTACTTTAGGCATTTCTCTGGAGAAAGAGGATGGATCCTTTCTTTATGAGAAAGAGCATAAAACAAAAAATATAATTATATAATATGGATAAACCTAGGTTCTATATCTTTAAATCAATATATCTGATTCTGAAAGAAACATTTAAATAGATTTCAAAGCTTCACTTATCCGTACAGCAGGTAAAGTTACCATGCTATACCTAAGTATATTATTTTATATGGTTCTAATAATAATATATAATAACTTGTTTATTAGCTTCACGTTTTATTCCCGCGTTAGTTGTTTGTGTCAGAAACTCCGTTCTCCTCTTTCCGCCGAATTCTAGGGACATTGTTTCATTAACGGCACCACGACCGGCCCCAACATATAATAACTTATGCAATTTATTATAAAAATCTTCCTTAGGGCAATGACCAGGAAGACTTAGAAAGGAAGGAAGAATATAAGAATTTAAGGAAGTTTAAAATCTTTTAATAGAATGCTAAATTTATAATTTGAAGCCACTGTGGCACAGTAGAGGAACGCCTTATTGTGAGCGTAAATGTTGTGAATTCAAACCACACTCGAGAGATTATATGTATTATGATTATATGATAAAGACAAACATTAATCCACATTATAAAGGGCTCTCTATCCACACTATGAATTCATGGAGTTCCTTCTCTTTGAATGTATTAGCAACGAGCGATCCACCGCGGCTGATACAGCCAAATTATACAAAATCTTTACATAAATTGTAGCCTATGTGTTATTCTGACGTTTTACTGTTTAACGTTTCACATACATCCATTTAGTAGATTTTGTGTGAAAATGGAACAAACATACATCTTCACATTGTTTTTACATTCATAATTTTAATAAGATATATCTATCTTATCCATATGTCTAGTCTTATACATATGTCTAGTCTTCAAAATGCTGAGTGTTAAAACATTCCGTTATCCTTATTCCGCCTGCATCGAAACACTTCCTGATAACACTGCACTTTGTCAGTGTTCAACGCCGTACTTTGCCTACCAAAGGGACCTTAGCTCGTCTCACTAGACGCTATACTATAAACAAGCGCCACAGTGTAAAATAATATATTTAAAAATATTCATTTACGTGAGTACCTACGAGTAGTACCTACAGTATGAAGTAAATATAATTTTAAATTACAAATTAATTACAGACGGTACTTGTCACAAGATAGCACCGACTGCAATTGGCGGACCTTCTACATAAGTAGAGTATGAAATTGTGTTATTATAAATAACTAATTAACATCTTCGAGGACGACTGCGATGTAAACGGGACGCTTGTTCGATTCCCGTTGAATTCCGCCGCTCCTAACATTACTCGCAAGTTCCCGGGTTCCCTTAACAGACGTTTTAAAACTTTACGCTGTATCCTGCATAAAGCGGGATAGATAGAAAGAACCTAGTTAAGACATTGATTTTCTTGTTACCAGAGCAAAGAAAAAATAAATAAAACAGAATGGTCCTAGGCGAGGCTGTCACAGTGAGAACGAATAAGAACGTGCTTAGGAAATAGTGCCACATTTCTCCGCTTGGTTTAGCCTATTGTGAGATACTATATACTCGTATATTACAATGTATTGATCTTAGGACAAACTAGTCCACTTCATAATTGCGAAATTAAATCATAAATGAGTCAAATGGAAAAAACTAAAGTAAACCTTCCAAGAGTGAGTGATCGGGTGACCGATGTTTCCTTTAGTTTGTAGGTACGTTTGTGGTGAATACACGTAATTTTGTATTTCTGCTACTACAGCGCTGTTGTAAGCTATTTGATACACGGTGTTTGTCACTTTCTACTTAAAAGAATATTTATAATAAAAAACAAAAAAAAAGTATAAAGCATTTTTGGAAATCCGTCATATTATACGACGATATTATTTTAATAATTTTTTTTGCCTTTTAAGTGCTGCTTCGTTTCACGTTATATATTACTTATTAATAATGTAACGAGCAAAGCAGCGAGTCCAATACTAGTCTTTAAATAGTTATAGAAACCCTGACCGAGGACAACTTGCCACTGTTTACTCAAAAGACAACCTTGGCTGTAAGTAAAGGAAAATATGTGGAATATTTTTTAGACGACTAATCAGATTTCCTTAAAAAACAACAAAAATTATTATAAGCGTGTAAACATTGAGTTAAATAGAAGGCTGGAAGTAGCGCAGGGGCACAAGCATAAATTCAACAGATTGTGGGTTTGATTTCCATTCGGGGAAATACATAATTTTTTTTATTTCCTCGCTATATACAGCGTGAAGCTATATAAAAAACATTAAAAAAGAAGCAGAAGTTTCAAATCCCGCTACCTTCCAATTTAGTTACGTTTTTTAAATAAATAAACTGCTCTTTTTGTACCAGAGCGAGGAATAGAAATAAAATGATTTCTTTGAGTGGAAGTAAATATTACGGTAATAGACTATTACGGTCGAAAATAATAAAATGTACATGTCTATCGGCGTTGCGTAATGACAGGCACATTCCATTCAATATGCATGGGTTTTGCTGCTGACGTCCAGACATTCCGACTCCGAGCATAATGCACTGATGGTGACGCAACTCGTGTTATGGACTACACCATATTGCAGTTCTTGTCACCTGTTACTTCTCCTGTCTTTTCCCATATTTTCAAACATAACATATAACGGCAGCTCTTGCGTGAAAGCAATACAAACTTCCATCCTCACAAACTTTCACATTAATAACATTAGTAAGAGTAATATTTTTTGGCGGTTGATAGATATGTTTCAGTTTTACAATGTATACCGTATATATAGTACAGCAAGTTCAACAAATTGAATCTAGTGTCAGTGCTTCAGTCCTTTGAGGCCACCATATGTCAGCGGCAATTAACTGTAAACGCGACAGTTAATAGTTCGATTCCCACTTGGAGAACAACAGTTATTGTCAATTCCTCGTTCGGGTAATAAAGAAATTGACACGAAAATTACCGGCGTATCTTTCCGTTAGTTGAGTGGCAAAAATCAACGCAAAAAGAAGAAAAAAATCAAAACATACCATCATAATATTCAAGTCACTTCATATATATAACTCCATATAAATACCTCCATATATATATATATATATATATATATATATATATATATATATATATATATATATTCAAACGATCAGACCCACAAAGCAGAACTATTTTAAAGGTGAGCATTAATAGTATTTTTTATAATAGATTATAGATTTTTTTAACAAATTGCTTGAACTTAAATTACCTACTTGATTAAAATGAATTAATTTTATTCAATGTTCTTCTATTTGATTCAAAAACGTGTGAATTTATATCTACAGCACTGTTTTGTTTCAAGCTGCACATATAGCAGGTTAAGCAGGAGATACATATTTCGTGGTGACACTCAACGCCGCGCTTTGCCTCGTTACCACCAAAGAAATGAAAATAGTTCATTCCCCCGAGTGAAAATTGAACTCACAAACGTTGCGTTACAATAGGACTCTGTGTCAATGCACCACGACGTTAAATAAAGATACACTCAGACCAAAATAGTCAGATTCAATAAAGAAAATTAAAGGATATTGATTTTTATTTATAAATTATTTTCTTCAATCTCCTTTACAAAATTCAATTGATATAAAGACATAACGTCAATCATTCATAGGATTATCGAAAGTTAAAAGTTCACTATCAAATAAAAATTAAGACAGTATACCACTAAAACTGATTTTGTCAAGATTTTTTTAAAACGTGTACTAGATATAAAAAATATCTAATTTTTTAGCCAATCAAAAATATCATGTGACAGGTGACATTAAATCTAAAAATATAAAAATATGATGCAAATATGATGTATGCAAAATCGTCAAAAATAGCACTCTCGAACTTGAAACCAACCAAAGAGATAATTAACTAACAAACATATTATTCATTTGTTATATAATAAACACAGAATATTCTCGAAATTCAATTTTTCTATTCCCTTTTTCATGAACTAATTATATATTTTCAAAATGTATCTTGCAACAAACTAACTCTACTTGCAATCTTGCAAAGCAAGTAAAAAGAATATCTTTAAATTTGTTTTTATTCGCCACCACTGACTCTTCACGCAAACAATACATATTACATAGCTCACGCACATCCCGTTGCGTGTGATACAATCCTTACGCACTTTTTGCTACATTAGGCTACACGTGTATGCTAGTAGGGTGTATAGTGCGGACGCTACGTCGTTGCCGGATGTCGATACGATAACACAACTTATAAAGCTGTAATTTGGAGCTTTTAATTAAACCATAAGAAAATACATTAAAAAACAGCTTCACGCTGTATCTCGCACACAGCAGGGTAGACAGAGGGAACTTAGTGGTAAGACACTTCGTTCTCCACTTTCCGCCGAGTTTTTTTGAGGTATTGTATATTGAATGGGGGCACTCAACGCCAGGCTTTTGTCTTATTATTAATAAATTGGGACCAATTTATTGATAATTGAAATAGATTTACAACAGTATAGCGATCTATTATATACATATGTATATATAGGAAATAGGTACTTGTAAAATCAGAAAGAATTTCTGTACTTGAACGAATTTATTAGTATTTTATTTAGAATAGATTCAATGAAAATTTTTAATTTTCTCATTCGCTGTTGTGAAAATAAAATGCGGCGTTGAGTTCTGAAACTCAACACGTATTTTCGGGAAATTAGATAACAGATAGTCTTATCATTAGGTTCCCCCTGCTCACACCGCTATGAGCAGGATACAGCATGAAGCTTTTCTTAAATATCATGGTATTTTCATACAAAAATAAAAATATAACTAATCTTATTATATTGTTAAAATAATAAAATAAAATATAAATATGATTGCTTTATCATAAAACAATTTCAATTTAGACGCAGATGCTACGTTTTTACGTGGTAATTACGTACTCGTACATACATACATACAAAGGCATCAAAGCTAACTTCGAGGTCATTAAAACCAGTCTTTCAACCGTCGGTTGTATGAAACTTGAACATTTGTTTTAATTTATATAAATATAAAACTGGCGCCATCTTATATATTTTTCATGTGTAATGTAATGCAAATGTTGTGTAAAGAAAAATAAGTGATTGTATACTCTGTTCACCAGTTTTTGCTTTTGAGGACATTTTTTTTTATAAATAACCATTTAGTAATCAATCAATCAGTTCAATGTAAAATAATATATAGTTTAAAATAAAATAATAATAAAGAAAAATAGAAATCAACTTCAAAACTATCCACAGATTAACCACAGAAAGCAAATATATGATTACTATAAGAAATTATATATAATTCGAGGGTTTCCCCCAATTTCCGTAGGTTTCTATCATCAGATTTTGACTTTATGGCAATGGTGTAATAGGAAAGTACGCCCGTTGTTCGAATAACAAAAATTATAATCGGTCCACGAATGACAAACTGCAAACAGCAGAGTAGGCAGAGGGAACCTAATGTTAAGACAGTCCCTTCCCCACTTTTCGCCGAATTCTGCAGACATGGCGTGCTGAGTGGCACAACTGATCGCTTTGCATCGATACCTTTTTCTCGAAGAAATGAAAATATAAATTAAAATAAATATTTAATTTCCTCAAGAGGGAATCAAGCCCACAACCAGTCGCGTCTACAGTCACACTTAGTGCCCCTGTGCCTGTCTGGCTTTTAAAAAAATCTCAATATTATATTTTTTTTGCACGAAGTATAACGAAACGTGACAATATTTATATATAGTATAGTAAACAAGTTTTACGTACCATTTATAAAAAAAACTATATTTTTTTTGTCTGCTAGCCAAATACGTAGATAACGGTGCGTGTAAGCTCAAGGGCACTCTTGAGGGGAATACCCTCAGTCTTTTTACAATAAACTATTTAGCTAATTAATAGTATTAAAATAAAATATAAAGTCTTCGTGGCGCAGAATTATTGTCATTTGTTCGCCGTGG
Source organism: Heliconius nattereri (assembly GCA_013403645.1). Lineage (NCBI taxonomy): Eukaryota > Metazoa > Arthropoda > Insecta > Lepidoptera > Nymphalidae > Heliconius > Heliconius nattereri. The sequence goes on along the minus strand of JAAIXI010000245.1, from coordinate 385,658 downwards.
TAACAGGACAAAGCGCGGTATTAAGTTCCGCCATTGAACACGAAATTTCACATCAATTAAGCAGAGAGTGGTAAATGTCTTAATCTCCAGTACTCCATTCTCTCTCTTCTCACCCTGCTGTATGCGGAATACAGCAGGAAATTAAAAATAAAACCATCCATCAGCCTTTCAAAGTCCACTGCTGGACATAGGCCTCCTCTAATACTCGCCACTTCGTCCGGTCCTGCGCCCTTTGAGTCCAGCAGATTCCCGCTGTCTTAAATAAAAATAAAACATATTAATATATTCAAATATAACATTTACTTTTGATATTTGGCAAACACGATTGGTATGTTACAATTTACGTCACGAGCAAGTATTAGGCTGCGACTTAAATAAAAACCAGTTTAAAATTCGCCAGACAGCCTACACATACATACATATATACATGCATACGAATATACATATATAAATTAGTTATTATGACGCCTGCATTAGTTTACGAATATGCAATATTCAGACAACTATTTAAATTCGATCTCATCTACAATATTTTTGCTTTTATACTGATACTAGACATAAGCGCGGCTTCGCTCGCTTAAATTTAAATTTCTTATACCTCTAAGAATATACAAAGTTTCATGATAATCCGTTGAGTTTTGGCGTCCAAACGTAGCAAGCTAACTTACATTTACATTTATAATATTCGTAATATTTTTGTATTGGATAGTTAATTTATCGCCAAAACACTCAGTTCCCATTAAGACAATTTTGTTCCCCAATTTCTACTCAATTCGCGTTGTGTTGAGTGGCGGTAAATATATTTTTTTATAAAAATATAAATATTAATATAAGCTGTCATAAGCTTAATATACATATAAAATAAGTTACTTAAACTTTGCCAAGTTTCCCTCTTAAATAAAGAAAAACATATTTTTGTAGACGAAAGAAAATATCTGTGTGTGGATATAAATACGACAATCTTAAGTTCGATTTCTACCCAGGGGACGAGTTATTTTCATTTTCTTAAGTCCAAAGTGCAGCGTTAAATTCCGCCAACATAACATTCAATGTCTGTAGGGATCGGTTGAAAAATAGAGAGCTTAGTGTTTTAATACTAGATTTCCTCTGCCTACCCCGCTATTGGGGGATATAACGTGAAGCTAGAAAAATATATGTCCATACGACTACTACTCATAACTGTATAATAAATTATAAGCAATAACATTATAATTATGATTTAGATTCTTGTCTGTATTGTAATCATTTGTATGCTGTCAATAATTGCATCTAGACTCCCCTTGTAATAGCTGTTACTACTAGTGATCTGTGGTAATTCCATATAAACAAAAACCCAGATTCGAACCCGTGACTTTTGAATACAAATGAATGCACTACCAAGAAAACGAATTGTAAAATTATAAATATTGTACAATTTAGTTTTTTTACTATTCTAATTGTAAATTTGATGGTTTTGGATTTGCTGCTTGCTCGAGGGAATGAATTATTTTTATTTCCCCATTCTGGTATAAAGCCTATAAAGATTTAAATTCAGAGGGAAAGTGGTGAGAATGGAGTGTTTTATGTTCGATTATCTTTTTCTCTTTCTTTGCCGGATAGAACGTGAAAGTGAAAAAAAAATAAAAACTGGTTAAGTGCGAGTCTGACTCTTCCACCGAGGTTTCTGTATCAATTGCAGGCTTGTAAGTCAACGGGAAGTACAATTGAAATGAAATAGTAATAAATTCTCACTATTCGAAATTTTTCCTGTATTTAAATTGTAAGTTTTCATTTCATGTTAAATTTCATAGCCCATATGTCCACGGGAAGCATCCTATAGATTTTGATTACGGAGATTTCCGAATTTCGTACAAAATGCAACAAATTCGATGCATAAATGCTCGTATCTTATGATTGCGTTGATTTAGAAACTTTATTTTTTTTCAGTGTTTCAAATGACCATTTACTTTAATATTATCAAATATTATTAATTAATTAATTTTAACTTTATACCTCCACGCTACCTCGAGTTAAATGGTCTTTATGGACAACAAAGTGGTCCTATAGGGGTTTCGTTTTTTTTCTTATTGAGGTACGGAACCCTAAAAATAAAGCAACACTATGCTCATTCGCCGAACGCTACAACTAGTATGAGCGAAATCACGCGATACGGTGACCTTTTTTGCGAGTGGGCGGGGCCTCGCTTACGTCAATGCTAATTAAGTTCACATAAAAAAAATCATTCTATTATGTAGGACCGTACATAATATATATGCAAAACTAAAAACAAGGCTGTGTTTAAGATCCTAAGTTTAGTATTTTGATTATTTTTTTACTTACAATTTTGTTCTAAACCGTACAAATAAATTATATTAGTCGCGGGTAATTATATGATGATCATTGAGTTGCTGCATTTGTAGTTTTGTGTGAAATGTAGTGTAAGAGCTCAATTTAAACCACTTCCCAGTGTCCGATAGAGCTAACGTTTGAGTTACGACTTCAGTTCTGATGATAATGAAATCACATATAGTCAATATCGTTTTAATCCAAAACGACCGCCGCAACTAAATTATGGGTTACAAATTTTTGCACAACCCATCTTATAAGGATATCAAATGAAACGTCAAAACTTCATTTGTAAAATATAGTACCTTAAAAAAATTTAGAAAGCTTGTTTTTAACATAAGTTGCTTAATTTGTATTTTCTCTTAATTCTAATTCACATTTTTAATCGTTTATACGGAGCGACAGGTAATGTAGAGCTTGAAAATTTATAAAAAACAAAAAAGACTCGGCTGCGTAAAACTATAAAAAAGAAAACAAATCCAATATATTTTAATTCTATCCAGGATTATTAATACAAAGGCATTTATACCCTTATTACGGGGAAAAATTATAAATTGACCATAGAGTCATCGAGGCTACTTCCTAGCTCTGGCCAGACAAACTGCGGCGTTAAGTTCCTCCTCCTCCCTACTCTCGAAATCGAGGGGAAGGTGAAGAACGAAATCCTTTGATAGCAGGTTACATCTGAGTACCAAGTTGTGATGTACCGTCAATGAGAAGTTGGAAAGTCAACCTATAATATAATTTTCTATATTAGTGTAAAATAAACATATCAATGTAAATCATTTTCCCATAAAAGGTGTGCAATAAATTATATTGATATTTATGTGTGTACATTCAAAGTTACATAACATGTTAATCTTGCACATATAAAGACTCACATATAAGCCACAAGGCGATTAGCTTCTATTCATACCATAGTTTTGTAAAGAATGTTTTTTTTTCTTTTATATTGCAAGGATCATTTTCTCAGTTGTTATTTAACTTGTCAGGTTCCATCTTCGTTGGTGAAAAATAAAAACTTGCATTGAAAATACTTAAAATTGACGACAAAATTAACACTAGGTTTAGAAAACCTGTGCCTCCTGCCTCCTGCCCTTAACAACTAAGCCACATGTTCAAAGTGACCAGAGCGCTTGGTTAGTTTCAGAGAGGCGAGGGTTCGAGTTCCGCTACGTTAAACTTTTCAGTACTTTTCTCAAACATTCACCTATCCTTAACACTTGTACTGTATTCTGCATGTAACATGGTAGGCAGAAGGGTCTAGTGTTAAGACTCCGTACCCCACTTTTCGTAGAATTTTTGAAGCATTTCGTGTCGTGTTGAGTGGTGGACTCTTACTCTAGTTGATACATATAGAACATTTTTGGATAAATGTACTGTACAATACAATTTTTTTTTTCAATTCAACTTTATAGTTCCTGAGATAAGGGCTTTCAACCAAACAAACTCGTCCACTACGAGTATATAGTAGTATAGAGATATAAATGTATTCTCGTTTTGAATAAATACTTATAAAATTTTGAATTATAAAATTGTACAATCGTAAATCTGATTTGTTGCGCCACAAGTTTTGTATAATATAGGCTTAAGTCATTTTTAAAACAACCTTTTATTTATGACGTCGGTCTAATTTGGTTTCTGAAAGGTCAATCCTGTTATGGTAAAAATTGATTGAATAACACACAAACGAATATTTGATCGTTTTTACTATGTTTTTTTTTTTATATTAAGTAGCTACTTGAGATAGAAAAAAATATAAAATGAAAAACCCTCCAATAGCTAAACAGATTTTCTTAAATCAGAACACTTTTAATGAAGTCATCTTTCAAACAATAACAAACTAAATTAAAATCTGTTCATCCATTTAGGACCTACAATGGCACAGACAGACATACACATAGACAGGTTCAACTTATAACACACCTTTGTTTTCCTCAAGGAATAAAATATGGCTTTACGCTTTACAGCAGACTAGGTGGTAGAGGAAGGCGGAAGTGGAAGACAATAATTCCCTATTTTTTTACTTTCATGTTGTATCCCGCACATAGCAGAGTAGGCAGAGGGAACCTAGGAACACAGTGTGAAGACACTCCGTTCACCACTTTCGCCCGAATTATGTTAACGACTAATAATAGAGTCAAATATACGCAGATTTACGAGTAGCATTTCACATTTCTCACCTTATAGTGTCAAGAGCAAGCCAACGTTAGACTTGTAAAAGATCAATTTAGAATTTTATATAATTTTTGAATACGTCAATTGTGGTTACTTGAGATACATTTTTGTTTTATTGTTCTGAAACGTCATTGTGACGCGTTAGGATGGGTGTAACTAAACGTGACGGTTGTCCTTTAAAAAAAATATTTTTTTTACATATATGTGCAAAACTTAAGAGTATCTTTACAATTTACTGCGGGCTCGCCTCTTATATAATTTTACTAAAGTTCGCTCTACTACTGATCTGGTGAAGTTCTCATAATAAATTAGGCTTGGGAGAGATCTCAGGATGATCTGGGCGTACTCTGCGACTTGTACAATGTATAAGACATTTGATTACGTTTAGCATTCAAATCAAAAAAAGTCCCATAAAAATCGATTTATCTGTTTCGAAAATTAGCCCGGACAAACAGAAAGACAAACATTTTTTTTTAAATTGTTGGTTTATATTTGAGATGGATTCAAAAAATGATTTTTGACAAAAATATCGACTGGCCGAATCTATGACTAAAGATTAAAATGAAAAGATGGAAAATGAAATGTCTTAACACTTGTTTCCCTCTTCCTAACCTGCAATGCGGGAGAAAGCGTGAAAATGCTTCTTTTTATGCTTCACTGTACCAGGACGAGTCTTACAAGAATTTACAGCAATCATAAGAGCAATAATCATATTTGTATATTCAATTATGTAGGTATAAGTATATTATGAGGAAATAATTAAAAAATATCGACGTGCTTATAATTACATATCTTAGATCTAGTCAATCACATTAAAATGTCTCATTTCACGAACTATTTACGTAGTAAAGATACCGATGTGTCTCAGTGGAACAGCGTCTGACGCGGCGATTGTAGGTTCGATGTCCACTCAGGGATGTTCCCCGCTCTAGTAGACAAGAGGCGAGAGGAGTCTTTTAAAAGACAAAGGTGAATAAAAAAATGTTGTATCTTAAGCACTTCTCTTATATATTAATGTCTTTGTAAAATGCTGTATTGAAATATGGGAAAATAAAATCTATAAACTTTCCTTCTAACTTAATGTCCCGAAATTTGAGCTTTGCAATGGGGACACAAGCTTAGCACTAGGAGCAAAGTCGATCTATAAATGCTTGTATCTTTTGTTTGCATTGACTTAGAAGCTTTATTCTGTGCTTCAAGAGAACATAGATTCAATATTACTTTTAGCTTGCTACCTCCACGTTATGTTAAGATAAACGGATAAGTTTGTAATATTTTTTTTTATTGAAATACTTATAAACTTTCACCTTTCGTATTTTTTTTATTATTTGTACATCCACGGGAAATACTCTATAGGTTTTAATTACTCGGCGAATTTCTTACACAATGCAGCAAAATCGATGCATAAATGCTCGTATCTTTTAATTACGTTAATATAGAAGTTTGATTCTGTGCTTCAAGGGATATTTTATTTCAGCTTAATACCTCCACGCTAACTCGAGATAAATGATCATCATCATCATCATCATCACAGTCAGACAAATGGACAACAAAGTGGTCCGGTAAGTGTTCCGCTTTTCCCTTATAAAATACGGAATCCTAAAAAGACTCGAAAAGTAACGGATTTTAAATAGTAAATAGGTAATAAGTATCAGTAATTTCACTTCTTTTTTTTTCAATTTTCTTAACTTTGAAGTAATTAAAATATAATTTTCTACAATTTATTTTTTTATTTCAATCAGTATATATACATAACTTAGTTTTGAAGTTGGTTTTCATATATTTTATTTTATCTAACTTTGAAATGCTTTCATAAAGCTCCCCAATGAAGCATTCTGAGCTCAGTTCAGTCAGTAATCAAAACGGTCGTAGGCTCGGTTTCATATTAGAAAGAGCGATTTATTTTTATTTCTCCGTTCCGGTAGACGAAGCACGGCGTTCAGTTCCGCCACTCAAAAGCTACGTCTCGAAAATTAGGCGAAAAGTTAGGGAACGGAATATCCTAACAATTGTTCTTTTTACCGACCCTGCTGTATATGACATACAGTGTGAAGCTGCTAATACGAAACATATTTAAAAATAATTATACGCCACGTACAAAACAAATAATTTATAATAATCTATATAAATTTTCATGACTCTACATACCACATATGGATTTGAATTTTGTATAATTATTTCCTCGTACGGTGTCCTTAATGCTGAAATACTTCGCGCTGGACAAAACCAGAGATAGGGAGGGTATTTATAAATATACTGTAATATAAATTAATTTAATTAATGTTGCAACTATGTAAGCGGTTTGTTGTTATAAGCAAGCTATGTCAGCTCGTTAAGCTAAATGTTATAATACCACTAAAAACAGTGAAGATATTTTTAATGGAAACTTTTCAACTGGATTTTTAGTTTTATGGGAGTGGGTTGGATTGGCACTCGAGATAATATTTGATATATTCATTATCTCGCTCTGGTAACGAGACAATGCGCGAGGTTGATATTTCCTCTTCATATATATTCCCTCTGGCGCATATTTCCTCTGTCTACGTACGCTATACGTGAGATGCTGAAGTGAAGCAGCCAGAAACGTACCGGGATTCTAACTCTTGGAGATCCTGACAACATAAACTTATCATTATAAATAGAAAGCGCGAGTATAAAAAAATCGACTTAACTTCATAAGAACCTATGGCTCAATGATCTGAGCGCTAGTAATGAACAAGTCTATCCCAAATAGTGTCCGATGAGGGCCAATGTGTTCACATCCCGCTACGCAAAAATTTTTATACATTTCTAAGTTATAGAAGAAGGAGAGAAGTGGCATGAAGGAGCCAGGTTTTGAAAGAGCCACCTGCAATATTATAGTAGTTTAGGAACGGATTCGTTAGAATATTTTATTTTTAAATGGCAACATTGATTTCCCGCCACCCACAAAAATTTGACAGTTCATCGGAAGCAACGGACGGCGATAAGTCGAGTTGAAGTTTTTGGCATTCCAAAGTAAGTATTTTACCTCCTTTGAGTTGTTTTTTAGTATTTCATTGTAAACAAATACGGGTACTTGAAATGTAGATTGAGTTTATGTATATATTTGGCTTTGTAACCGCATTAAAATTGAGTTTAAAAAGTTTTGATATCGTTGTCATTTTGGAGGTTACTTTTTTTTAAAGAATAAGTTATGAAAGAGCCGGGTGGACGGGCCTTGAAAGTGGTGGCTCTTTCATAGCTTGATTATACAAGATTAAAAAGTTTTTTAGAAATATCTACTTAAAAAGAAATATTTCGTAGAAATTTCCTTCCACGCGCCACCGAACTGTGGAATGGCCTACCCGCGTCAGTGTTTCCAGGTCGGTACTATATGGGTGCCTTCAAGAAGCGCGTCTATCTCCACCTCAAAGGCCGGCAACGCACCTGTAGCACCTCTGGTGCTGCACGGGGTCGTGGGCGACGGTGATCACCGCCAGGTCACCCGTACGCTCGTTTGCCTTGTCCTTTTTTCCATAAAAAAAAATGACTAATAGAATTAAAAAAAACATTAATTTTTAATAAGAATTATCAAATCGTTTTTATTTAATATTGTTTAGCATAATTATCACTGTTATACCTCATAATATAAGACTGGCTCTTTCATAACTTTTAGTGGCTCTTTCAATACCGGAATGTTATGAAAGAACCAAATGACACATTTTTTTACAATGAATATTTTATTAATTTTTTATTGTATTTAAGGGTTATTTCGTACGAAATTACCTAGTTTAATAAATAAATAATAATTTGAGGAAAAAAAAATTAAATTTCTTTAATTAAAATATATTTTTTTGCTTAATTTAGTAAACTGGCTCTTTCATGCCACTTCTCCCATATAGCTTTAAGAAATATTAAAGAGTATTATTGGTAAATTAATAAACCATAATACCTAAATGCATTTCTATCAATACACACCCACAGACATAATCACACCTACTTCATACATCAGCCACGAGATAATAGACATCTAACACATTTTATGAGTGATGGCATCTAGCACGTGTTGCCATAGATACCTCGTTCACGTGACTTCAATCATCATGGTAATATAACTCCCCCCCCCCCAATGCCCCCTGCCCCCTGCCAGCTGCCCCTGCCCCACTTCATACCCCATGCAATTATAAGCAATTACTAAGCGACATTATAACACGGTATATAAGGAAATTGATAGTTTTTCCTCGCTACTAAAATTTGCTATGGTCGTTTTGAATTGATAACTTTGATGCCTAAAGTGGATATTGGGTTTTATTCTTGGTTGATGTAAAATAAATTTTCATTGAGCTTTACAGCTAAGCTAAGCTTTGTTGATACTATATCATTGCCGCGGGATATTAGTTTACAATAGCGTCCACTAATAGTGAACTTTTGCATTTGTGAGGCTAGGTGCGAATCGGACTCGCTTCCGTGTCAATTTCAGGATTGTAGGTCAACTTCAAAAAGAAAGTACAACTTACTTAAGTTGACAAACTTAAGTATGCGGGCATAATATGCATTCATTTTGTATGCAATGAACTACAAATATAAGTTTTAAGTGGTTTTTTTTCCATGAAATACCTATAAATTTTTACTTTTCGCTATTTTTGTGCTATACGACGTTGCATCGTACCAAATTTTAAGAATCTGAGTCCACAGGAAGTGCCTTATAGGCTATAGGTTTTAATTCCCTTGCGAATTCCACAAAACTCCAGAAGTTACGGCATAAACGGCTGCATAGAAGATTAAGTAGAAGTTTGAGTTTTAAGAAAAAAAATAATATTTAAAAACTGCGTTGCTATCAGTAGGCACAAGAGGTGTAGTTACTTCAAGTAAGACATGCGTTTTGCCTCAGGCTGGTAGCCAAAAAGCAATATTAACCTGGCTGTGTAAACTCGCCCAAATGTAAAGTGGTCGTTGTGGCCGACTGTCAAAATGACACTAGGTTCCCAGGTTCCCTCTACCTTGCTAGGTGCTGGATATAGAGTGAAGCTTAAATGGGAAACGGAAATGTTTTAATAGAAACGGAAATGTTTTCGCGTTCCCTACTGTGCTATTTGCTACTGTAGCCAGTGTCACTCTATACTCCGCGTTGCGTTGAGTAGTTTATTTAAATTGTCTGTCTGCACAAAAGCAACTAAATAATATAGTTTGGTATATATTAGTGAATTCGACCACTTCTATACAAAATAATAAAATATTATTCTGAATCTAAGTGTGTGAAATATTATAAATGCGATGCAACTAATGTTATTAGTTTATAATATAGTATATAAAGTACAAAGACACGATTTAAAATTTAAATATAGTTTTTCTATATATTACAATGTAGCTAACTGACAAATGATTGATAATGTAACAAATATTAAACGCTAATATTCTGTGAGATAATCTAAGTAACGCTGTGGAAACTTGATAAATGATTATTTACCGACCGACTTCAAAAAAGGAGGTTGTTTTGGATAGTATATCTAAGCACGTGTGCACAGTTTCGTAAGTGTACAAATAAAAAGCAAAAAAAATATGATAACATATATGTTATTTCTCCACAAATTTTTCGGAAACTAGTAATCATATCGAGGTGATCCTATTTGTTTTATTTGAGACATACTCCAAATCAGGCAACATTTCAAGCTTCATCCAAATCGGTTTAATAAATTTAGAGATATGAATGACCACATATTTCTGAAACGGATACGTACAAAATAAGTAACTAGATGATTAAAGATTTGTTGACATTTTAAATTATTTAAATATACTTAATACTGAATTGTTATATAAGCCGACAGGAAATGAAATTTTAAAAAAGCTGGTGAACTTTGATTCGCGGCCGTATGCACTCATTTTGAATAACAAATATACAAATATAAATTTGTTAATATTTTTTCTCTGTAGGTTTAAGTTACCAATTTCCACGGGTTTTAGAAAAAAGGATGCCAAATGATCGTATGAGCGAAACGTTTTGGTTATTTACGTAAGTTTTAATAATATAATTCTTGGACTAACTAATAAGCTTTCTTAATTACTGTGCAGAAAGCAAAGAAAGCTCCACAGTCCAAGCATATTTAAAAGAGTTATATCTGGAAATTAAGTACTACTAAAGTAAACTTCATATAGAAAGGAACAACTGTTTACTTTCTTGCCGGCTCTTTTCATCAGTACTGCTTGCCCAGCCGGTGGTATTTTTATGTTTATTTGAATTTGATTATGAAACGCTCAGTGGTTTTAAAAAATCACTAGGCATTATTTTTTTACGTTTTGTAACTAATACTGGAGGCCAGACTTAGCGCAGGGGCACAAGCGTGCGCGTCTAAATGCAATTCAAATGCAATTCAAATTCAAAATATTCTTTATTCAAAAAGGCAATTATTATAAGCACTTTTGAATCGTCGAATGAACATATGAACAAAAAGCTACCACCGGTTCGGAAGGCAGTTCTGCTGAGAAGAGCCGGCAAGAAACTCAACAGTTGCTCTTTTCAAAATCAATGGTAACAACCTATAAACATTAGCTGGCAGCTATCCTGTATTACATTCAATAGACATTAATCCCATACATGCTTATCCTCTAAATATTCTTGAACAGTGTAATATGCTTTACTTGTTAGAATTTTTTTACAGATATTTTAAATTTTGGTAGTGGCAAACTAAGAATACACTGCGAAATTTTATTATATACACGTATACTCAGACCCATAAAGGATTTACTAACTTTTTGGAGGCGAAGCTTTCGCACAAGTAACAAGCTTATCTTTATTTCTCGTTCCTATCGATCCTAATGGGTTCGAGGAAATTGAGGTATTTAGTACTTTCATGTCCTAACAAAGCAAAGCGCGGCATTAGTTCCGCCGTTCAACACGCATTACCTCCAGAACTCGATGGAAAATGGGGAACAGAAGTGTGAAGCTAAAAAAAATATACTGTATGTATTAACTGTACCTACTGTACAATAGGTACCTAACAAACAGAACTTAGCATGAGGAAAAACTTAACAACAGGTCATGTAGCATAATATGTGTTAAATATTTTTTTATAAAATCAGCTTTACGCTGTATCCCGCACATAGCCAATATCATAAAATAGCTAAGACACTCCGTTCCCTACTTTCCGCCGGATTCTGGAGGCATTCCGTGTAGTGAAAATATTAAATATGTAATTTCCACAATTTGGAATCGAACCCCAGCCCACACTTGTGCCCACGACGGGCCTCAGACTGAATAAATTCTTGATTATTCTTATATACATGTTACATTCTTAATATATTAGTTTAAATGTAAATCTTTGATGCTACAAAAATGTGATTAAAAAATGGTATTTCAAGGCTCTACCAAGTCTGTGGACAAAAACGTAATAGGTGTTTAGCACCGTGATATGACTCACGCAGACCACAGTACGATGACCAATAATAATAATCGGTAAAATCATCAGCTTTCTTCCAACTTTGCTGTCCATTTTTGATTGGTTAAAAAATTATGGGTATTTTAACTCTAAAACAGCTCAAAAACGTTACACGGTATTTAAAAATATACCTTATTAAATTGAAATTAAAGTATAGAATCAGTTTTGTGATAAATAACGTAAAATCCCAAGTTTTATTTGTACGTGCTGACTGTGAACTACCTACGTGTGATATCATTCCTACCTAATTGGAAAACTGAATGTGGAGGAAATATGGCCGTTTTTGGATGAATTATTATATTTTTTTCTATAATTATATAAATTTAATTGGTAGAGTTAATACTAATAAATGAATTCGAATGAATCTTAATTTATTAAATAATTAGAGTCTACCGAAGAGTGTAAAAGCAACTATTATCACTTCGATTCCCACTCGAGGGAATAAATTACTTTAATTTTTTGGTAAGAAAACAAAATGTGGCATTCTGTCTCGCCACTCAACAGGCAATGTTTCGATAATTGAGCAAAGGAAACGAAGTCTCTTTAGATTAGATTTCCTCTGTCTATCCTGATGCGGGATATAACATGAAGCGAACATTATATTCCACAGTTGCGTGGCTCGTGGAAGGAAGATGGGGAAGTTGATATTTAATCTTACGGCGTACTTTGCGGTTAGAAAATTCAGCAGCAGGTACCAGATCAAACAATTCCCCAACACACAGTGATAAACGCGGTAGAGAACGTCCAAGAAGAAGACTGTTCTATACAAAACCAAAATGTCAAACCTTTCAAAGATTATTGGCTCCCCAGCGATTTGAACGGCTCTACGTTATATGCAATCAAATGGTTCAAGAGTGTACTGGGATGCACCAGTGGTAAGAAGAATGTAGAAAATCGGTGTTTTGGCGTCAAGTACTTTCGCACTCTACCGATGGCACCCAGCCTTTGAGGTTAACTTGGCTTTGCCTTCCAGATGATAACGATACTGGCTGCGACACGAAGCATTAAGGCCCAATATGCTGATACTGGACCCGTTTATAATCATGATGTTCTCGAAGACTGGCGGCGCGACAAATGGGACTCTTTAATCGTAATATATCGATTTATTGGAATAGTAAAGTTATACAATTCTGTAATAGTCAAAAACTTAAATATATTAACAAAATTAAATAACCTCTGTGTTGCAACAAATTGCAGCGCGGAGTTTCGCCCGCAGGCTTCTTCCTAGTCGGGAGTGTCGGGCACACGTATACGACTGTATGTGTGCATAGCTCAAATCCACCTCAAGACACTCCACCACTCAACAACTTATGCCTCTAGAATTCGTCGGAAAGGGGGGAACGGGGTGACTTAACACTAGATTCCTCACGTCGTTAATCGTTTCGATGTAACCCCCTGTGTGGTGTCATACACAACTCTGACTGACTTTTCATTTCCACGCTCTGATGACAAGACAAAGAGCGCTGAATTCCTACCATTCACTCCTTTAGAAGGTTTACATCAACAGCCACTGCCCCTGCAGTCACTGACTTACCCACTGCGCCACACTATCTCCAATTAATCTTTGAAAAGTGACTGTTAAAGATAACTATTACACCATTTTTCTATAATTATATGTCTCCGAATGATAATTGAACGTAGAACCTTCATTATGTGATCAGGCTTAGGGTTACAGGTTCATTCCCTACTCGGGGGAATAATTACAGTTAAAATATTTTCATTTTAAGTTCCATAACTTAACATGTAATTAGTCAAAAAAACAAGGGAGTGTTCACACTAGGTTCTTTCTGGCGACCCCGCTATGCGGGAAGAAGCGTGAACCTACTCTACTCGCTATATAAATGTACCTACACAATTTGATTAAATAAATAAACAGATAATGAATACAGAGATTAACATAATTTTAATAATTCAACTTCGCGTTACATCACTCGAGTACAAAGAGACAAAGGTGGGAGTGCCCTCGGAACGAAAACAAGTGCAAAATCGTCATATAACGTTATTAGGGTTTTTTATCCTAATTTGCGTAAGTATAGAGTATCGCGGAAATTATACAATTTACTCAAAGTATTGTAGAAAATCGTTTTAAATGTATAAATTGTAAGTAGACCACAGGGGAACGGGGGGTGTGGGGTACATGAACAATTTAATAAAAAAAAATGCAATAAACTTTTTTAATAAGATTTTGTTGAATTTCAAAGAACTAACGGGATGAATAGAACCTTCCTCAATAAATGGATTAGGTGTTCAATATAAAAAGATTTTATTTTTTTCTAACCATTAGTTTTTAACACTAGCGCGTCCAACCAAACAAACTTTACGGAATAAACTCTTCTACTTAAGAGCATAAAGTGGTAGAGTTTATTTGTATTTACGACGATATATTATGTACATGTCGTGAAAGGCGTTCAACATAAATCATTAGAGAACTAAAAGCAAAATTAAAGTAAGGAATAAGTAAAGCTGGGCTAAATGTCAAGAGCTCCACGTAGAAGCTGAGGGTTAAATATTCGAGTAACTAAACTAGGTTTCCTCTGCCTCTACGTGAAGCTATCCCGCATATAGCAGGATAAACAGAGAGAACGTAATATCACACTTTGCTCTTTGCTTTCCCGAAGCATTTCGATACATAGTATGTTCAGTGACGGAACTCAGCCTCGCAAATTGAAATAAATTTGATCTCAGAACTGGTAATTAATTTTATATCAATGGATAAATAGGTCCCAATTACAATATATTGGTGTAAAAGTTTTAAAGAGGAACCTCTACACCAATATATTGTACTTTACCTTACTGTGCAACATTTTGTCACTAGAATTATTACTATTTTTTTTATTTTACAGACAAGAATCCGTACATTAATCTCTCAGACTAGTTATAAAACTTATCAATTACACAGTAGAATTAATTAACTTTTCTCAAAACAAAAAAAAATAAAAATTTTGGACTCACCTGACAACGAGGTTTCACTAACTGACACATCGAGGGTTACTACATTTCAAATTAGTAAAAAAATGTCATTTTCTGGTTGCGAAGGTCATCGGTCACACGTGTATGAAGCAGAAACCAAGGTGGCGTCGCCGACCTTGGAGACGGCCTTGGATACAAATCTTGTGTCTTCTCGATTTTTTTCTACTTTTAATTAGATTTAGACTTGTAAAGACTTAATAGTTATTTCTAAAATATGCTAAGAGCACAATTATAAACAGTTAGTTTGCCCTGTTTGTCACATACTCGCATAGTGCGGTAAGAAAGTAAAAAATCATAAATTCACCTTTCTTAGAGAAAAGCGGCGTTAAGTTCCACCACTCAATTTGCAGTGCCTCAAGAATTACAGAAGTGTCATAATGGCGAACGGACTGTTTTAACAGTAGTGATAGTTAATAAGTTCCTTCTGCCTACCCTGCTGGATACAATGTGAAGCTTAAATTTCCCTGGTATATAGAAATTCCTTGTGGTCATCGCAGCGTAGCGAGGCTGCATCTGATTGTTAACGCGATGGTTGTGTGAGCTTGCTCTACTCTAGAAGTGAATTAATTTCATCTTCTCTCAATATGGCGGAAAGAGGATATGATCTATGTGTAATGCCGTAAAAGTTTCAAACTAAAGTAAATGTATAAATTCGTCTTACAGAGTAAGTTGCCTGCAATTTACTTTATAATACTCATTTTTATGACATCATTTTCACAAAAATTATGAAAAAAAAGAAAAAATATGTCGCTTTTTGAAAAGCAACCTAAAAATTTACATAGGAACTGTAACATGACATATTCGTATTTTGCATAAATTTAATAAAATTCAATAAAAGTACAACAAAAAAGATAATAACCTTTTAAAAGTCAGTAGTATCTTGTACTTGTACTGCATAGAACGGTCGTAGGTTCAAATACTACTACAGGGAACATAATACAAAGGAAGGGTTATTTAAAATTTGTGTTTACCTATTCATAGGTTAGATATTCTTTTGTGTTTCAGTTCTACTGTTACTTTTCTTTATATAAAGATCATGAAGCGGTTTTCTACTCACCAAGTTTCACATGTGTATTTCAAATAGTTTCGAAATAAATTGGCTGTGACATATAGATGGATAAACAGAAAGACAAGTTTATAAGATTTCTATTTCTTTTTACTTAACCCTAATAAACCTAAAAATTTATGTTTAATTAATTAAATTTATAAATTTTATACAAATAATAACGAAACGGCGTTACTCATGGGATTTTTGAAACTCACATTTTGCTAGGTAATGTGCTATATAAACATTCCACACTCTCCAATCGTTTATTTATACAAATAATGGAATAGATTATTTTCATTTCCTCTCTCTGGTAACAAATCATGGCGTTAAATTCCACCACACACCACACCAATACGGGATACAGCGTGAAGCTAACTAAAATAATCACTCTTCCTTAGACAAATATCCACGAACGCTTGAGCTTCCATTGAAAAAAAAAAGCTTATATTTAAGTGCGTTATAAAGTTTCAAATACACTTTTCCTTCAAATCTTTACTATCAACTTGTGATGCGTGGGAGGAAGTTCCTATGAAATCGCATAGTAGGTAGTGGAGTGCCTCGTATCCAGGTGGTGTGGATGATATTTAAGTTTGTGGCGTACTCAGGTCAAACAGTTCTCCAGAACACTTCCCATGGTAAATGGGGTTGAGAAAGCACAGTGTGGAACGGCCTTGACACGAATTTCCCAGTTTCTCTCGGCCACCTGTGCTACGAGTAAGTGTTATACTTTTCAGAGTTTTTCTTAGCAAGCCCTATTTAATTGACACACTGTATGGATACCGCATTGAAAAAACTTCTTCGGCCATCTTAGGTGTTCTGACACATAGTAACCACGCGTTATCATCCAAACTATTTAACATTTCAGCTCAACCGGGTAATATCTGTTGCAAAATTGAGTTGCAAGATAACACCTGAACAAACATAAATATATTTCAAGCCAAATAAAAGCTTATAATATCTTCCAGCAACATCATCAGACCATGGTCACCATCTAGCACCAAAGTACACATTAAAATTAATCAAATGAGTCCAAAATCAACAGGGTTGTGTCGTTTAACTATCGGGTTCCTATAGCTACCTCAAGATTTCATCAGCTTTAAATTAAGATTTTCTTAGTAAAATATAATAAAAACGAAAAACTAATAAAAGCGTATTTAAAAGCTAATTTTACCCATGTTACCAAGAATATTTACTATCCTATTAATGTGAGACATTAGGCGGAACTTAACGCCGTCGTAACAATATTTGGATTTAAATATTAAAGTAATAACATCACTGAGCTACAAACACTGATATGTGTTATATATTTATATAAATAGAAATATAATGACCAGTGTGTGGCTGAATGCTATCTGGTCTTTGTCCAGTTTTCCTGGAACACGCTGAGAGCAAATAATTGTTAATTAATTTTAATTGCATATAAATACATATATCTTCGTGAAATAAATACGAGCGTCTAGCTGTCGATACGTCGATCGTGGGTTCGATTCCCACTCGGGGTAGATACTTTACCCCGAGTAAATTATTACTTCGTTTATCTCGGGGTAGATAAACGAAGTAATAATAAAAAAATCAAGAATAGTAGATCCGAGAGAACAATTCACAACTCTTATTTTTTTCTCCATTTGATCAATCGGACGAAGCCGCAAGTGAGATTTATTATAAGATTATTACAATTGTGAAGTTAATACTTTTGAAATAATTCTTTACTTTTAGGCTCGGTTTAGCAGCAGTTTTTTTGATTATTTATACATTTGAGAAAAAATGCAACAATTATTTCTTGTAATATTTCGCAATTCCTTGTGTTCTACTATATTGACGAAAACGTGAAGATTTTTTAGCGAGTCGTAATTCACACCGTTCATGTTTTGACCTTCAGCAGGTAGTTTAGAACACGTTCCACGAGTCCTTCAGTCCGGGGGTCACTCAGTGCGAAACTTGGAAATAGCTAAACACTTTTTTTGCTAACTTATATATTATAATACATTAATAATGAAATACTTTTGGTTATTTTTAATTTGCATTGTTTTCTGTTGTAATTAGCATTAATAGCATTTGACTTGTAATTAGTAGTTAGAAAAACAGTTAATTTGTAGACATCTATCAATGAATTAGGCAGTTAAGCTAAAAATGGCTTGGTTGAACGCAATTATATCAAGAAGTCCTACTCCTCCTGATTGTGTTGGGTGGGAGATTATAGGACATATTATAGACTTAATAAATATATAACAAAAAGGTAATGCAATATCTTCTTGCATCATCTTGTAAGTAGATCACCAAAACAACCTGCAACCTGGGACAGAATGAATGACTAAGACAGTAGGTACTGCGTGACTGAGCATAATTTTATTTCTTTAGAAAAACCATTCACCACATAGTATCTACATATATCTATATCGTTGTATTAGATAATAATCATAATTTACTAAATGTCTTAATAGTTCATGTCTAAAAATATTACACATATTTTCAAAGCATCTTCACTTTTTTACCACATAAATAAGTAAGAAAGGCAGAGTGAATCTAGTGTTAAGGGATTCCGCTCCCCACGCACCGCTGACTGTGCAAGACATTGCATAATGATTGCACTACTCCACATCAATGTCCCAAAAATGGGATGAAAAGTGGGGAACGGAGTGTCTTAACACTAGATCTCCTTTGGTGCTACTGATATATGTGGAATAAAGCGTGAATCTATCAATGTGTAGTATAAAAATCTAAATATTTTTAAAGTAGCTTATGACTTTATTAAAGTTATAAAAGTATTTTTGAATAGCAGAACTTAACGCTGCACTTTGAACTTTTTTCTTTATTTATCTTGTTATTAGACGAGGAAATTAAATCAATTCACTCCTCTGAGTGGTAATCGGATCTACAACCGTCGCACTTCCAGTCAGACGCTGTGCCGCTTCGCCAAGACGACCGCATAGACTAAATTCTATAGTCTTAAATAATAGTTACAATTTCCAATACAGGATTTCATAAGATTTTTCCACAATCTCTGGTTTAATTTTATAAGGAATAAGTTGCTATTCACCTTATTAAATTCTACAACCAGTTTTTCAAAAGCTTTCGAAAGCTTGGGACTTCGGATATTTCGGATCTTTTGCACTATTTGGTGTCACACATTTTTCTATTCTTGCAAGGTATTCGTGCCAATTTTTTATTCTTTTTTAGGATTGAAGCACGTTACGTTGCTACTATTTAAAGGGATGTAGTTACGTCAAATAAAGATAGGAATGGGACGGTCTTCAAGCGGTTGTCACACTCCTACTACGAGTACCTGTGTAAATATCACACAAATGCAAAAATGAGCTGGGCAGGTAAAGTTGGCTAGCTTTGGCTACCCTGCTGTCAGAATAACGCATCCTCCAAATAGGAATCGAATCCATTTAAAGCTACAACATAGCTCCAAATGTAAATAAAATACACAGCTTACTCTACAGTCCAGTAGGCGCAGCACCTGCGCTCGCACGTGGTGGCCGTCAGTCAGGTGGTAACGTGACCGCCACGCGTCGGCACGTGTCGCTGCGGAAAGCCCCGAGACCATTTTGCTATTATATATTTATATATAAGAACAAGATTTTTATTGAATTATTTTGATTACTATTTGATATTATGTGTAATATTGTATTAGTTGTTGGGTATAATTAACGGTTTTAACTGTTGGGTCTCTTTATAACGTATATGCCAAAAAATGTACATAGAATTTTTCTTTCATTATTTTTAAGGCGTTTGTATATATTATATATAGTGAGGAAAGGAAGTATCTCCACACTTGGTTCCCATGTTCCCTCTGCCTAGCCTGCTATGCGCGAAATACATTTCATTATGAACACGCTCAATGTCAAACACAGAGTATCTTAAGACTAGGATATCTCTGCCTATCTCGCTATATGCGGGATAAAACCTTAAGCTGGAAAGAAATTGCTAACATAAGTTGACATCGTTTTAGTGCATTTTGTATTTTTATATTGAAATGTTATGTTATGATACTGTTGTATTTCTGGCCGGCTTACTCTACCCCTGCTGTCTTGGTCTACTAATATTTACTAATTTATGGGTTTAGATATTCGTGTCTATAATTGTATTCCATTTGTCTCTGCACAAATTTAAAGTAACTGTAAAAACAACGTTAATTAAGAAAGCTCATTATACTATCAAAGAATATTTGAAGGATAAAAATGTTTTTAATTAAGATCATTTCAATTTCATGCAAGATAGCCGTATTATTGTATTAAGCAATAAAATTGTACATTTCAATATTAAGAAGAGCAGTGAGTTTCTTGCCTGCTCTTCTCAGCAGAACTGCCTCTCGAGCTGGTGTTACCTATAAAAGTCTCTGTGTAATAATTAGAATATTTATTAGATTAGCTTCATACTACCCTGTATAATACTCCGTTCCTCGTTTTTCGCCTAATTATCGGGACATGGCGTGTTGAGTGGCGGAACTCAACGCCGCGCTTTGTCCTATGTATAACAATGTTATTAGAACACGACAGTAATTCAAAGTAGTAAAAAAATATAATGTCTGTGAGCCTTCAAAGGGTGGACTAAAAAAAACTCGAGATAAAAAAGTTGTAACTAGCAAGATTTCGTTGATAACATGAGTTGCAATTGTGAGATGGAAAAGTTTACTGTCATTTATTTTTACCCCTGACGTAAGGGGGATGGCAGGGGTGTTAAGAGGGATGATCTTAGCTCCAACTTGGCGATCAAGCACAAATACTTATTTTGGTCTACTTCCGCAATGGACTTTTAGAATCGACGCATTATTTTTAGAATGACCTGGAGAAATGCAATATTTAATATTTTAATTAATGAGGCAAATTAACACTAGGTTCCCAGATTCCCTCTGCCTACCCTGGTATGTGCGGTGCGAGCTAATTAAAAAAAAAGTAAGTTACATAACCTACTATCGTAAAACGCTATACACTCACAGGGATTTTACGTGGTGCTTATTAAGATATTGAAAATTGAAACATTCTGGGTGTACCCCAAAGGCGAGTTAGTGAGTAAGATATAACTGCGAGCTATAAAGTAACACCATCCTGCACGGTCGCGCAGCGTCAGACTGCTACCGCGGTGGTTGTGGGTTCCATGTCCTCTGGGGAAATTAATTATTTTAATTCCCTTCCGTTGGTACGGAGTGACTTGACACTAGGTTCTCTAAGTCCTATAGTTCTCTACCTTGCTTTTATATATTTGCTAAGACAATGCTATGATATTTGAACTCCACGGTTATTTTATAGTAACCAGATGCAAAATACATTGTAATTTTCTTTAATTGCAAGCAAAACCTGTAAAAAATGAGCGTTACAATTACAGTGTTTGACTGTACGCAACTGACTGACTTTGATTACCACAAAGAGGAATTTGTTTCGTTTCCTCGCTCTGGTAAAGAGCGGCGTTGAGTTCCGCCACTCGACGTGTAACATTTTATTTGAACGGAAATTGTGGAACAGATTCAGTTTTGATAGTTTCTATATATATGGAAACCACCGTGAAACTAATAATTAAAATCTCATTTTTAATAAAATTTACAATAGCCACGTTTGTCGCTGACTGCCCTTTAAATTACTATAACGAAACTTTCAAAGTGCTTGCGAAGCTGTGCTGCGTTTGTATTGACTTTGACAGGTTTGGTTTACAGTCTAAGACTTGCCACTCAACACAGAATGTTTAAGAGATTGTTCGGTTTAACGCGCTTATCTCAGGAACTCCAGAATGGAGGAACTCGAATTGAAAAAATATTCAATATATTGACATAAAAAAATAAAGGGAAAAATGAAGGGAAAGTAGAGAACGGTGTTTTAATACTAGGTCCCTTCTGCCTAGCCTGCTATTAATATATGCGGAAATACCGTGAATTTAATAATCATATAATATATTTACGCTGAAAAAATCATTTCATAAATTTCATTTGAAACATACCATGAAAGTATTTTAATTTAACAACTAATGTCCTCATTGTGTCACATACAATTATATGTAAAATAAGGATAACGTGCCGAAAATAACTTATTCTGGCATTATTTAATTATTAATTTGTTATTAAAGATATTATTATTAATTTCTATTGAAATTTATTAATATTGTAATGGAACGTTAATTTTAATGACATACTATTCTAGGAAATGATTCTTTTTTTAAATACATAAAAAATAGTAGTAAAAATAGGTATATCTATAATTCGTCTGTACGTTGTCACATCAATCACGTCAATCACGAAAAAGATTTATATGTATAAATAAAAGATAATAGGATTTTAACAAATTTCGATCATAAACTCTATGATATTTACGTTTAAACAAGTGTATCATTGTTATAAGCATGAAAATTTGAAAGACAAGACCTTATTTTTTTCCGGTTGTTTCCGCCTATTTAGTCCAAATAATGCTATAACTTATTCCTTTTTTTTAATTACTTTTATTGTTTTTTTTTCTTATTCCTTTATTTTTTTTTAGTTTCTCTCTGTATCCTGCATATATAAACGTAGGCAGAAATGGGACCAGAGCGAGGAAAAGAAAATATTAAATATTTGATTCCCCGAGTGGGAATCGAACCTCAATCGAGCCTCAATATTCCTTTAATGTATCATAAAATTTAGCTTTACGATAAAGAAGGGTGCAAAACTTAATGATACATTTATCTGCAGCTTCTTTCCAAGTTCAAAGAAAATAATTCATTACCCCAATATAAATTGATCCCACAATCATCCATTTCTCGACTCGAAGCAGAAGTTCCTGTGATAAGCACGTTGACCAAACAAACTCTTCAGCTCTATAAAACAAATATATATATTATGTGAATTATTATTTCTTACATCTCAGCTTACCTGAGTTTTTCCCGTGTGATTAACTCTGGGTTTCGAAGCTGTGACTGCGGTGTAAATGTTGTGTAATTATGACGTAAGGATCCTTACATATAGATAGATATATACTCTAGTATCTTATGAAAGAAATAAATCAGCTGCACGCTCTATCCGCACACGGCGGAGTAAACATAGAGAAGGTAGTGTTAAGACATTCTGTCCCCCTACTTTTCTGAAGGTATATAATCTGGAAGCATTTGCCGCGCTTTTACCTAGACACCAGCGGGAAGAAATTAAAATAAAAAATTAAATAAATATTACATTTCGTCGAATAGGGATCAACTACCACCACCGATCGCGTTTACAGTCACCCTTAGTGCCTCTGCTCCATGACTGGTCTCGTATAAAAAATCCTTACTTAAGGTCTAGGTGTCATTATATCTTATGTATTTTATATTTTTATTTCTATATTTTTTTCTTTATCTCTACGCAACTCCATTTTTTTGCGATATAAGGAAAATTTGAGTTACAGCAGAGGCAATGTAGGCAGAGGGAAGTATTAGAACACTTCGTTTCCCACTATCAGTCGAATTTTTGAGGTATTCTGTACTTAGGGGCCGTACTGAAGCCGTATAAGTATACAGAGGTAACCTGGGAACTTAATGTTACGACACTCCGTTCCCATTAAGACACTTCCTTCCCTTCCCTTCCCTATTTTCCGCCAAATTTTAAAGGCATTATTATATTGACTGGCCTCAAACTAAACTAGATGATATTATGTAGATAAATTTAAAATGATATAATTATATTTGCAGCGACCAACAGTGCGAATACGCATTACTAGGTCGAGTTGTGTGTTCTTAATAATTTAACCACATACTAATTAATATTATCATAATGACGCATTCGATAAGTTCAATTATTTTTAGCTATAAACGACGAATTAATATGGAATTTAGTATTAGGTACATATATTATTATAGACGATAGTCAATTGGTAAATCATTGGCTGTCTGCAGGAAATCTCTTTTCTGTTTTTTCTTTTCTCTCTCTTTTCGAAGCCAGGCCAGCTGTGGCGCCGGGGCACACACGTGTCACCGTCCCACCATACAAAGTTGCGGATTTCCTAATATTAAGGACATTAGATTTTTGTTGAAATTCAAACGAGTTCCTTAAATGCATTATATCGTTATGCCAAATATAATATAAAATTATAATAAACTAAGTTCAGAATATATCCATTTTTCCTTGCCAATTTTTCAATTTACCAATGTAAATAAAATCAGCGTCCCGCTATATCCCGCGTACAGCAGGTTAGGCAAAGGGAAGCTAGTTTAAGGACACACCGTTCGCCAATTTCCGCCGTATTTTTCGGGTCACTAAACACGCAATGCAAGCAATGCAATGAAAGTGGGAAGCGGAGTGACTAGGCTCCTGCTGTCCGCACTGCTACCTAGTACAGATCCGATACACCATGCAGCTCAAAGAAAACCAAATCTGATCTTTTGGGACAAGTCATAAATACTGCTCGAATACAACAATATAAGTTAACACTACTCGAATAAACGATTTCAAATAATAAGAGAGCAAGTTTCTAAAGTGTAACTGAATAACAGCTTGAAATTGACAACGGATAGCGATATGAAGAACGGTCATTTTTGGTCTTAGTATTAGGTTCCCCTTGTTTACCCTGCTATATGCGGGATACAACGTGAATGTAACAAAAAAATATAAGACGGATTTTATGAAAAGCGTAATTAAAAAGGAAAGAAGCTCTCTTTAGAACTAAGTGTATAAAAAAATAATATTAATTAGTATAATATCATAACACCTACTGACCATACTAAAATATTGCATTCAGTTGACGATTTCAAAATTTTGCAATAGTTATTAACATTCACGTCATCCAAGCAACCTTCAGGGACGCTGGCTGGCCCCACGCCAGTGACTGCCAAACTGTTTTAACTTGTTGTACATTTTGTTCTTTAATTTCATATAAGTAATAATAAGTATATATTAGCAACACTTAAACACTTTTCTTAATGCTTCAATGATAATTGTCTAATATTTATCGATAAATATTGTTGGAACTTCCAAAGCCATGTTTTTGAAATTCCTGGGTCTTTTTATTATCTTATATATTGTTTATTACTTACCCCGACTAAGAAAAAATCATTATCCTAAACGTTTGTTTAATCCACGTTGCAGGCACAAGGGACTCAGTGTTGAGATACACCGTTGCCTATTTCCCGCTTAAATCCGAGACATTGCGTGATGAGTAGCAAAACTCAACTCTGCGCTTAGTCTTCTTACCAGAGCTTAGAAATTAAATAAAAAATATTTCCTCGAGTGGAAATTAAACCCAAAACCGTTACGTTTACAATCAGGATAAAACTGTAAAATAGTTTTTCTAGTTCCTTCTTCGTTACATGACACATCCAATCCTTGCATAACATACAAAAATATTTGGTTACAAAGTCTTGACTGTCGTACTTAGAGAGTAGAGGGAAAACCATTAAACGAGACCTCAAACTGTTCCCATTGCCGCCGACTCTTGCGCATCTAAAGCAGCATATTATCATGCGCACGCGCACTGTAGCAGGGTTATGACATTCAATGTTGTTTCACGAGGCTGTCTGTATGAAGATGATATCTTGGCCTGGTGGGTACAAGGTTCTTTTTTATGATTGTTATCATTTGTTCATGTTTTTTTCTAAATTGTTAGGCCTGAATTACGTTATGCAGTTCCATTCCTCATTTAGACACTTCCGTTCCCAATTATCTGGTGAACTCCCGAGGCAATGCGTGATGAGTGGCAGAACTCAACGACACGCTTTGCTTCCTTACCAGAGCGAGGAAATGAAAACATCAAATACTTTGCAAGAGTTGAACCCATAACCGACTAATACTATTGTAGTCCACTATCCAAGAGACTAGGCTCAAAGTAGAACTTTGGAACTAACTTTGAAGTATTATTACAATTCACAAATCCAGTTTTACATACATTTAGCACTCGATACAAACAAATGTGCTTGAAAAGCTACTTATCGTGTCCCCATTAGAGCTGGTACACGTAAACACGGCGGAGGTCGGCCGATGGGGGCCGGCAAACTAAAATGATAATATTTACTGTTTTGCTTATGTAAATTATTTATATTATTATGGTTATAACTACAGTGTGTTATAGAGCAGTTGGCATTGTAGGTAGTTGTAGATTCTATTCTTACTCCGACAAATGTTAAACGATATGAAAGAGCGGTCCGAAGCAATCGTAGTCCCCGGCACAAGTGTGTGATTGTAAGCGACGGTTGTGGGCTTGATTCTCACTCGAGGAATTAAATATTATTTATCTCTATCTATATATATAATAAAAATAATAAAGCAATAAAAATATTTTGTCTGTACATTTAATATTTTTGACTGAAATGGATAGAAGGGATACTTAAAAACAATAATAGAAAGCAATTTTTTTTTAATTTCTTGTCTATCTGTCTGTATGTATGGTCATGCGGATTTCTGAAAGTACTGAATGGATTTACGTAAAACTTTCGCCAATTTGTTTGTTTTAACCCAGCTTCGCATCTAAAGTTTGCTTCATCAAAATCGTTTCATTAAAAGAAGGTAATAGTTATTTGAATGAACTAAAGGCATGAGTTTGCCTGCAAATATAAATTATACTAATGATATATCTGTATTTGTTTGTACTTAATCTGTATTTTAAACCGACTTTCAAAACAAGGAGGAGATTCTCAAATAATTATTTTCGATTCGATATTCGATTAATTATTTTGGATATTAAATATTTCGATATTGGATTATCGATTGGGCGATATTCGATTTGGGTATTTTTTATAATATGAAATCATTACAGTTATTTTACAAATAATATTATAAATCCTTACCCAAATCAATAATTTATAATTTAAGGCTGTTTCTGAACGAATAAATTAAATTATTCATTGACATCAACACATTTGACTGTCAGTCAATTCTGTTCATTAAATTAATAATCATGTAGTTCAAGCGGGCGAAGCCGCGGGGGGGCCGCTAGATAGGCAATATTTTCATTTTTTTCGCTCTGGTAACAATTCAAAAACGCTGCCACTTAAGACGCAATGCCTCGAAAGTTCGGCAGAAATTGGAGAACGGAGTGTCTTAGCTCTAGGTTCCTCCCGGTGCCTACTCTGCAATATGCGGAAAATAATAATAACTATACGTACCGTATATTTTGAAGCCACAATAGAAGGACGTCCGCCTATTTCTCTTACATTAACACAACAATTAACATGTTGATCATGTATCAAAGTTCACAGCTATAAACGTGTAATAGCGCTTCTAAGAATCTATACTTACAGCTACTGACTGCATACAAACTGTAATATAACCCATATATTATATCCTGGCACGGCAGGGTAGTGTCTGTCTGTCCTGTGGTGGTAATAGGTACGATCCATAATAGAGAGAATAGTTGTTAGTTATGTTTAAGTTATTTCAGGATTGGCGAAAGCTCCCTGGTATGGTTTCTGACTGTTAAATACCGCCTAAGCTCACGCAGTCTTGGAGTAACGTAACAGATAAGGTCCAAGAGCGTCGCCTGAGATAGTAGGACCTTTGCCCGCTGGCCTAGGAATACGGTTGGAAGTACCTAACTATATCTGTCCCTGAAGTCAGACCCCCCGGATACCCAAGAAAGCTATGCCTGAATGTTGTGATGTAAGATATTAGGGCGAAATGACTAACCATTGAGGATGCTGAATAGCATGTATAGTGGTGTAGGTTAAGTATGAAGGCTGACTTATGCAACAACGGCCGTATACGGGCAACGGAGTAATGCCACATAGAAGAAGAATTTCATAATATTTTATATATTAGTGAATGTAAATAATTAAATATAAGTCAAAAAACATAACATTTTCTATTTTATGTGCTGCAATTAGACAGATAACAGACGTCATCTAGCGGCGATTTGCTGAACTGTAAATGTGTAATATAATATTATTATTACGGTCACGTAAAGTGCAAGGGGAAACACGGGCGTGACGTCACGAATGATGAACACCTTGTACCAAATGTTACGCAAGAATATGGGAAATAATACCTACTGCTTGGCACGTTATCTATATTATACCAATATTTTATGGAGGGTGGACGCCATTGTGGTAACAAGACACAACACGGGTTTGAGTTCCGCTATCCGCAAGCTGGGGACTTGGTACAGGATACAGGCATATTGTTTATATCATCCCACAACACCAATATGGACCTCATCTATTTGTTTGCTCAGCTTATATTCTTCTTCTTCTTATTCTTATTATAGCTTCACTCACAACATATTCCACAAACAACAGGGTAAGCAGAGAGAATGGGGGGGGGGGGTTCAATTCAATTCAACACTCCTTTCCCATTATCACAATTTCGTTCTCCACTTTCCTCCGAATTCTCAACACATGGTATATTTTACACCACAAGTTATTTCAAATTTCAAACAGAATAAAAAGAGAAAACTAAGAATATAATAATTGAATAGTATTTTCAATGCTTACTAATAGAATACTTATTATTAGTTTTCTTGTCTGTCCCATTATACAAAGTTGAAGCAAAAACTTTGCATAAAGCAATTACATGTAAATTAAACACTTAATCATTCAGTAGTGACTTGCAAATACTGCAATTTACTAACGTTAGTTTAGATTCGATTTGATACAGGTCAAATAAATTCCTGTTAGTAGTATGTTTATATTTCGGTGGTGTTACACAGAATAGGCGTAAGGTGCTTTTCTTTCTTTTTCTTTTAGCTGCTGGCTGCTTTGGATAGAGGGAGCCTTGTGTAACACTCCGTTCCCCATTTACCCCCCAAGTTTCGAGATATTGCGTAACTGGCGTAAAGATAAAATCATTTCCCCGAGTGGGAATGAAGTCCTCGTCGCGTTTACTATGTTCTTTCGTCGTTTACCTGCTATTCCGCTGCTTCATTTAAAATAGAAAAAATAGTATATACAATAAATCCGGAAATTCTATTTTTTAGTTACTTATTATACGTAATTACTCTGTGCTAAACATTTACAACTCTATGTTTTGTTCGTATTAAAAAAAATCGGATAGAATAATGACTTAAATAAATTGGGCGAAAAGAAACAAGAAGGTTTTTTTAAATATATATATATATATATGCAATAGGCTTAGGTTTATATGCAATAGGCTTAGGTAATATTTTTATTCTTATTCTATCTTAGAAATCTTGATTAAAAGTCTTTGATTATATTCAACGATCCCT
Organism: Heliconius nattereri; assembly: GCA_013403645.1. Classification (NCBI taxonomy): domain Eukaryota; kingdom Metazoa; phylum Arthropoda; class Insecta; order Lepidoptera; family Nymphalidae; genus Heliconius; species Heliconius nattereri. The sequence continues at coordinate 356,655 of JAAIXI010000245.1, read as the reverse complement.
GAGAAAGCTTTGTGCCTATTAATTTGACAATACACTTTCTTATTCCAGTGCAATAATGTCTGATTATAAGCATCGTTACTGTGGGTGGATACCCACTCGGGGTATGGATGTTTTTATGGAAAAGACAAAGTACAGTTGCGTACGGGTCATCCAGTCAGGGTCCCAGGGGGTCCTGGACCATCAATGATGATCCAGGCCCCCCCCCCCCCCTTAGACAGAGCGCAGTGTTGAGTTCCGCAATCAAATCGTAATGCACGTACTGCGCAATTTCCGAGGCGTTACGTATTGTGTTGCATAATTCAACTGTGTAGAAATATGTTTTACTATTAAAATTATAAGTATTAGTAAAAGTAGTCATAGTGAAATACATTAAATGTTAATTATTATATTTAAATTGAGTATTTGCTATTACTGAAAAAAAAATTGTCAATGGAACGTTTATTAAACATATTGTTATATAGCGCTACCTAACGGTGGACAGTAAATTAAACGATGCTTCAATATTTCTACCCAATAGATGGCAGTAGTAGAAAATTTGTAATTTTTAAATTTAAGGAATGAAGTGAAGTAAAATTTAATTATTCGTGTCTTTGCTTTTGTATTTTGTAAGTTTAATATATTATTATGAGGTACTGCATAAATAGATTGAACTTTGAAAATTTTGTGCAAATAATATAATTAGATTTGATTTGATTTTGCATGTCTGGTAGTATAGTCATAGTCTAATAGTTACCATTAATTGCAAATTATAAGTATTTATAAGGCCGTCGTGGCGCAGCGGCACAAGTGTGTGGCTGTAACGCGACGGTGGTGGGTTCGATATCCACTCGAGAAAGTGAAATATTTATTTATATTTCCATTTTTTTGGTGTGATTTTTGATTTTGATGTCGAAGCAAAACGCGGCGTTAATTTCTGCCACTCAACACGCAAAGCCTCCAGAATTCGGCAGAAAGTGGGGAACAGATATTTATTTAGCTTATATTAATATTTATTTAAGTTATGAGAGTATTGTTACCTTTGAAAACTGTCATTTTTAAAATCTACAAGAAAAATAATATCAAATTGATTTTGATTTACCGCCATCTAGCGGTAGAAACACTTACATTACGCATTGCTTCAATAGTATATGTTTTGTTTCAATAGATGGCAGCAGTACACAAATTTAAATAGGAAAATGAAGTAATAAAGAATTAATTTAATCATATTAAACTATGTATATATTAAAATTGCAATACACTCTATTGTATTGATAGGATTTCTAAATAACTGGCATAAATTATTATGTGAAAATTTCTTCATCGCCGAATATCCTTCATAAAATAATATTTGGGTATTTGCTATTAACTAGATGGCGCTGTTTCTTAAGGTCAAAAAATACATTTAATCATTTTTTATTTTGCTTATTTTATTTTACACATACTTAAAGGTTAATTATTTAAAATATTCTTATTTAGTCATGGCGCAGGGGCACAAACCTGACACTCTTAACGCGACACGCGGCGTTGAGTTCCGCCACTCAAAACACAATGCTTCCAGAATTTAGCGGAAATTAGGGAACGGAAATGTCGTAATGGGACTGGAGTGCCTAAATTAGTGGTTCCCAAGTTCCTTCTGCCTACCCTGCTGTGTGTTGAATACAGCATGAAGTAAAAGAACTTATTTAGTAATTTTTGCTAATTGTATTTTTTGCTGTAATTACATTTTTTACTAATACTGTGTGGGTAATCATCAATTAAGGACACATTTAGAATTGTTTGAAGATTCCATTCAGCAATAAGGTAACCATATATTTGAAATATTACAATTTATATTTAATATACTCACTGTAGGCGGAGGGAACCTAGTTTAAACACTCCATTCCTCACATACATGCATTTTCCATACATTTTCTTTACTGGGTACAGCGGGAAACTTGAACAATAGCTATAATTAACAGATTGTACTAAATATGATAGATCATGGTGGGTACTACTCTCAAATTATCAAATAATATATGAACAATCCCATAAAATAACACAAAATGGCAAATCTAAGCAGTTTTTGCGCGGCGCGGAAGCTGCGTCTCTACTTCCTTCTCTGTAATAGGCGTGACTCACAGACGCCGCGCCGTGACGGAATGAAGGACCTAGCAGTGGGTGCGAATGTATAAATATATTTGTATATGCTCTTTTATTTAGAACCGTACATGGAACGGGTATAGGTTCGACTCCCAGTCAAGAAAATGGTAATTTTCAAATTACTGTAATTTTTGGTTTCTGTCACTCGTAATTAATGGTATATAGATTATTTTGATTATCTCGCTCTGGTAATTAGTAAAACGTGGCATTGAGTTCTACCACTCAACATTATTATTTTAAATATAAAAACCAACAAAAAAAACAACTCGTGTAACGTTATTATCTTCGTAGTGTAATATAACGTAATACTTTCGACAATAGTACGCAATATGAGTACAGCGGATGTACGCTATACATGGTGTTCCCTATTTTTCTATGAATAACGAGGTGAAGGACCAACTATTGTGAATTTGCTATGCTGTGAAATACATGGACTAACTAACTGGTTCGATACACAATTGCTACTAACAGCTCAAAAAGAAACAGTCAACCTTTCCCCGCGTAGAGGTGGGGGGGGGCACTCCGTTGCCCCACTGGTTAATCGAACCCACAAACTGACATGTGTATAGTCACACGCTTCTGCCCCTGCGGTACGCCACGACTGGCCTCAGAACAAACTAACTATTCAGTTTTAAGATATAAGTAACAAGTGCAAGGGCATCAAAGAACAAAATTTCTTCGCGTACAGTTCATAAAAACTGTACACTACAGCTACCCACATTTATGTTTAAATTGAACCCACTACTACAAAGCTTCAATTAATAACCACTCCTCTGTATACCACAGAGGTAACAATGCTCATTTACTTACAAATTTTACTGCTATGAGGCAATTCAGTGTGCTCATCATGAGAATTGACCGTTTCCTACGGCGCGGCGCCACGGTCAAGATCACTACGTCAAATGGGCGTATACTACTAGTATCTACATATACACGTAGTGTATATACACTACAGGCGACCAGTCGTGGCCGCCCTGGAGACAACTGTAGATGGCTGCGCAAATTTAATTTTAGGATTTTTTGTTAAGTTTTATTATTTTCTCCCAAATGAACAAAGCATTGCACTTCAGAAAACCTAACATCTGGGCGGTCACAATTTGTTAACTGCACTATACTTGCGTTATATTGACTCTGTATTGATTAGACAATATGCTATATTGGCAGTTATTCACTGCATGTATAATATTTTGGATATAGCGGAATTCAAAAGTATATAGTTTCTTATTAGTTTCACGCTGTATCCCGCGTGTAGCAGGGGAAATAAAGGAAATCTAGTGTAAAATACTCTAACCCGTCCGGATTAATTTTCGAAAGATGTGCACGATGAGTAGCGAAAATCAACGCCAGATTTATTTTGTTATGAGAGTAAGAAAATGAAAATAGTTAATTTCCCCGACTTCACTTATAACCAAACTGCTCCACTGCGCTACTACGGCCCTAGCAAGTACGTACTTCGCAATAATAAGGTGGCAAGGTGTGTCTCTCCCTCCATCCTCCATGTGGCGTGGTGGAGGAGTGTCCTCATAAAGCTGTCTAATATACGTCTAATTAGATATATTCATTTCGTTGTATAGAGGTAAGCAGAAATAACAATGATTTTGTTTGTTTGTTGGTTGGCGACCCTGAATAGAATGAAACATAAGAAAGTTGTGTTGTTAATCACTAATTAACAGGTAGGCAGCGGAACCTGTTAGGACACTCCGTCCTCCACTCTCCGCGCTTTATCTATTAGAGCTTTATCTCTTCTACAGAGAAGAAGTGACTCTGGGGTATACCTTCAATTCTTCATCTAATCATCAAATTTTTTTTTGTCATAATTGCAATACGAGAAAGTAGATCATATTGTGTTTGAATGCAATAAGTGAAGTATCCTTCATATTATATTTATAAGTTGATATTTAAAATAAAAACTAGTTTTATACCTCTTCCTGTATGATACTGTAATTGGTTCAGATAGTTTAATTTTAAAATCTTAGATATAGGTGTAGATATAAGGGTCGACACCCAGCAGCTGTGTCCTTCACATAGACAGAGGGAGCTTAGTGTTACGACACTCTCTTCTAATAAGATATTTTCGATCCCCCATTCTAGAGGCATTGCGTGTTGAGTGACGGAACTGAACGCCGCGTTTTGCCTCGTTACCAGGGCGAAGAATGAAATATTTAATATTTAATTTCCTGTTGCGTTATTCTTGCCCCTGTTCCACAATAGGCCTTTATTTTATTTCAAATTGGAAAGACATAACCCGGCGTTGAGTACCTACCGCCATTCAATGTATTAAAAGACTGAGGAAAAATTAAAAATAGAATATTTTAACAGTAGACTCTCTTATCATACACTATGTGTACGAATCTTAGGTATGTTGTACTAGCGTGCCTGAAGTCGGGGCATCGATTCTCTTCCAACCTAGGTTATATAAAACCATATGCTAAATGGAATAACTGTCATAATCATTAAAAAACAACAATTTCTTAATCAATGTCAAGATTAATTAATTAATTTTAATTAATGATCAGAACAAGCCTAATGTCAAGACACTTCGTTCTCCTTTGAATTGGAGCGGCGGAACTTGCCAGAGCAGAAAAAAGAAAATGGTGCCGAGTGAGAATCGAAGCTCAAACCATCGCATTCACAGTCACACGCAGTCCCGCCACGACCGGCCTCAACTATTTATGTAATTATAATAGCAACAGAATATTTTCAATTTGTTGTTCTACACTTCTAAAGAATCAGCCGGCACATATCAGTGATGTGTTCTTAAGCTATTTTTGTTTAATATTTGCATTTTTTACTTGTTGCCTACATTCCAAGTGCGTATTTATTTTGTTAAAACATCTTGTGTAAAAATAAAATGGGAAACTATATGTTTTTTAAAAGTGTGTTTAGTCGCGGAACTCAACGCCGTGCTTGGCCTCGTCACCTGAGCGAGGAGTCGAGCTTGTAGACGCCATGTTTACAGTCATGCTGTACCATTGGGCTACGACGGTCTCATGCCACAAATGTATTTTTAAAAAAGTAGAATAATTAATTATCTTTCTATTTTTTCTTTTATTTGACGTCCCGTGTTAGCAAGAGTCTGTTCCACCCTAGTTTCACCCGTTTATTTCTCTTTCGCAGTGAAAACTTGGCTTAAAGACAGAAAAATATTTTAAGAGCTGTATAAAATTAGAAAGCAGCGGGACTCGAACCGGCGCCACTTGAAAATTGTCTTCTTCATTTTAGTCTTTCGTTCTATTATTTTAGTCGAATTAATTAATATTAAAAAAAAACAAAATATCTACTTAATTTATATCAAAATTTACTCAACTTTAGTACATTTACTAATAAAGTTATAATTAAAGAATAGAATTTAAAACATCGTTAAAAAACAATAAAAGTCAATTACTTTATGTAAGAATTAAAAAATTAAAATACCAAAAAGAAAGCCGCCCGAACAGGGACTTGAACCCTGGACCCTTGGATTAAAAGTCCAATGCTCTACCGACTGAGCTATCCGGGCTCATGGTAAGAAGCTAAAAGTACGCCTTAGATAACAAGAATATATTAATAATATATTATTTTCAGCTTTTCCCACCCACTTTCCAACGCCTCTCAAGCTATTACATGTTGAGTGGCGGCACTCAACGCCGTGCTTTGCGTTGTTACCAGAGCAATAAATATTAATATAAAAGCATTAAATATTTCATTCCTCAGAATGGGAATGGAACCTTCGACCGTTACTTTTTCAATTTTAAATACATAGTTCTATAAATAACTGTAAAGCAAATAAAGTATTAATATTTTATATGTTAATAAATTATAAACGTGACAAAATACTTACGACGGTTAATACAAGGTTATATTATGCAAAATAGGCAGTTATACATGTGTATGTGTATATGTGCGTATTATCAACATTGTTTTTATGTTACGCATCGTCCACTCATTATGAGGTCTCTCCAAGTCTTAGTGGCCTAGGAACCCAAGGGTGCGACAGTAAACACGGCAGGTTATGTATTTAATTCCCACTGGTGCAAATTAAATATTAAATATTTTCATTTCCTTGCTCTGGTAACGGGGTAAAGGGTCGTTGAATTCCGCAACTTTGCACGTAACAAGCTAAGATCGTCTCGCTCTTCATTGTGCTACGAGAGAGGGATGTTAACTACTTATATCATTTTGAATACTAATATTAAAGTACCTGTCAACCTTATTTTAAAGTAAATAGTATTTTCTTAGATTCACTCTGTATCCCGCATATAGTGGCATGTATCCGTAGGCAGAGAAAAGCTCGTATTAACTCTATTTTCTATTTCCACCCAAATATGAGGGCGAAACGGAACTTAACACAGGGCTTACACAGAAGCTTTAAAAAATAATATCCATACTTAATTATAAATAAAAAAAGCAAATAAAATATTAAAATCGTTGAAATTTAATGAGTCTTAACATTTAAATGTAATGCTAATTGCAATTACTTTTGAAGAGTAAAAGATTATATATCTTTACGAATATCTTATGTACTTATTTCATTATTTTCATATAGATATTCTATGCATCATTCATACACGAAAGAAGGAGGGTCATTAGACAATCCCCGTTCTCCACGCTGTAAGCCCTCTTTAAGGGATATGGCGGAACATAACGCCGCCACTTAACTACGACTTGAATAATTATGTTCGTGCGATAAGAGGCCACACGAGGAAATGAAATGCTTAATATGTTCATTTGTTGGATTCCAGCACTCAACACGCAATGAATCCAGAATTCTGCGGAAAGTGAGGAACGGAAGTGTCTTAACACTAGGATCCCAGGTTCCCTCTGCCTACCCTGTCATGTGCGGACTACAACGTGAATTGTAAAAATGCTTCCTTTCCCCCTTTGTTGAATGGCGGAACTTAACACCGAACTTTGTTTTCTTATCTGAGCGAACAAATGTAACGGAAACGAAAATTTTATGTTTACAGTGAGACACTAGGACCTAGTTCTTATTTTACTACTGATCTCCCTTTTACCGCTGTAAAAGAAATAATTAGATTAAACAAATCTCCTCGACTTCGTTTTTGAACGTATTTGAAGTTGACAATCATAATGACTGCTATCGCGCGGAAAGTAAAAACAATTTCACTACAAGCACGACGGCATCTACAATTTCGAACATTTTTTATATCGAAAGAAGATGTAAGAAGCTCTACCGTCAACTCTACAATAACCCTTGCACTTAAAAACGTTTTCTTTCTTTCAGCTTCACGCTGCATCCCGCGTGTAGCAGGCTAGGCACTCCGCCCCCCATAAATTCAATGCAAAAAATAAATAAAACAAACACCAAGCAATCCTTTCCACCGAATTAATGATATCATTTCGCACAATTTCCTCTAACGTTACGCTCGCAAGTCACACTTACAAGTCACTTGCCGAGTGCCGCGGCCGCACATTCGCCCGCGCGCTCTCGCTGGTGGCACACGGCGCGACACTGTCCTCTAAAACTGTGAACCTGGAACCTCGAAGGTGCCTTCGCTAATATCGCGATAATAATGTCACGCGCGTCCCTATTCAAAACCTACTTCTAGAAAATGACCAAATACAAGCTGAACAACTCCGTACGCTCCTCCTCCGAAGTGACTCTAACATCATACATGACGGGCAGCACCGACAGCGAGAGGAAGGACGACAGGTGCTACCAAATGCAGCTGGACACGAACGAAGATAACGTATCAGATAATCATAATATAGAAAACAAATGTCATGTTTGTCCAAATTCTTGCGAATTTCTCCAAGAGTCGGGCAAAATAGTCGCATCGTTGGAGAAGAGGTACGATAAGTACAGTTTGAACGAGTTGAAAGTGGAAAATTTGGATCGGGATGCGTGCCTGTGTGAAAAGTATAATGGAGGATGTAAGCTGTGTCCACGGCCGAGCCTCGCGCCGACCCTCACCCTCAGCTACGACGGCAGCCACGGGAAGGACCACTGCTATACCTGCCAGGACGCTCCTTGCACTTCACCCAGCCCAGGTTAGTTAGGTTATATACCATAGCTCTAGCAGACTAGCGTTTCCAAATGAGGAAATCGAACCTACAAATACTTCATAGTCACACCACAGGCTCACCACAGTGCCAAGTAAAATTCAATGAAACCACGTAAAACACAAAAAAAATAAATAATTTTTAAAAGCCGTATATTTTAATCGTATTATAATAACTTACAATTTTTATATTCCTTACTTTATTCTAATCACCTCAATTGAATGTTGATAAGTTTAAAAAAGGCTGTAACCAGATAACTTACAAAATAAGTTTAAAATGAATATTTGGACTACATCCGTTAGATGTGTCGCTACTCATATGTAAAATAGACTGAACGCCGACACTTCTGTAAACATCTCTGTTATTTCAATACAAGTGAAAGTACGTTAACACTTTACGTACATATGTATGTATATTATATTAGATATATATTACAAATATCTCTTTATACTGTTTTTACATATCAAAATTGTTAAAAGAACAATAGAAGTCTTCAATATGATCTTTTTTTCATCTCATATTTCATATATTTCTACCTCCACGCTGTATCCTCCTTTCCCCACTTAACGCTTAATTTTCGGAACCTTTTTGTGGACGATAGAGTCCAGCGGCGCGCTTTTTCTTGTGCTAGAGCGAGGAAATGAACATCATTTATTCCTCCTAATATTAATCGAACCCACAGCCGTCGCGTTCGCCTTCAAACTAACAACTTATTATGAATGACTATGGATATTCAACTGTTCCTCTTTTATTCAACTATCACATCACGCTTTATCCTGCGTGTCGGCAGACAGAGACCTCCTAACTTTGACACTGTCCTTCACTTTCCACCAGAATGAGATTGCGCGGAACTCAACACTGTGCTTTATCTCCCAGAGCGAGGAAATGATAATAATTTATTTTTATATTTATTTCCCTGAGTGATAATCGAACCCACAACTACTGCACTGCATTAATTGTAAAGAAAAAAATTATGTTCATTTCTTTTAATCTTAACTTCTGTACTCTTCATACTTTGTATGAATCTTGATAGCATAGGAATGGAATATAGCCAAATAGACTTTCGAATTTAAATATTCATAAGCATCTGCTATATTATTTTAATGTATATTTATACAAGAATAAAAAACAAGTTGTATTTCTTATCTTTAATTATGATACTGTCGGATCTGAGAATTATAACTTCTCTTAACAGAGTTCCATATCTATAAAACCGAAAAAAAAATCGCGTTTTTTTCGTGGCAGGCCCCTTAAATATATATTTTATTCTGTTTCGTAAAACTCGAAATAGACATGTCTACTTACTATCACGGCTCATGAGATACAGCCTACAGGAGGGCAGACAGAATGACATCGACCTCTTAGCAATAGAGTGCTATTTCACCCTTAGAACAGAAACCTAAAACTGGATTAATCTTATAAAATTTCTGCAAATTCCTATTCTAATTTACTTAATAAGCTCCGTATTATAAGGTAGGTTGAGGGAACCTGACATCTAACACATTCCGTTTCCCATCCACCGCCCAATTTTTGTGACATAGGTTATTGGGTGAAGGAACGTGACACTTCGCTTTATTTTAACGTTAGGTTCCCTCTGCCTACCCTGCCATATGGGGGATACTGCGTCAACCTAAAAAAAGCTAAAATAATAAAGTATATTAATAATTGTAACATTTGCGCTGCATTGCTTACATACTCGTTCATACCTTGGCCATGAACGTAAAAGGCGGTACACATGCTTCAGTCGATGCGGAAGAACCATTTGTCGTATATAAAAATGTCTATTTTTTCCTTGTTTTCTTTTTCTTTTTGGTAATATGATAACTTAAAATTTACGTTTTTGATTATTTATAACAGAAAATTGTTAAATATTATAAAGCTGTGTTTTTAATGTATAATATTATTCTTGTCATGTAGAAAAATATAAAAACTTTAATATTCAGACATGAGGCCAACGTGATTTGCTATGAAATTGCTAAATCGATTCATTGATTTAAACGTAATGGTTCCGGGTTCGATTATAACTTGGGGCAATGTATCTATAGCTTCTATATAGAAAACTGAGTGTCATAACACTTGGTTCTCTCTGTCTATCCTACTATATGAGGTACTCCTCAGTGTGGAGCTAAGATTGAAAAGGTAGGTTATGAAATGTAGCATTAAGAAATAATATCTAGAAATCAATAAGTAAAAAGGAAAAAAAATCCTTAACAAGTAAACACAAAAAATAAATTTAACTATTGTCGTTTAATGATTTTTTTATACGATAGTAGGTGTACGTACCTACCTACTGAAGTTCTAATTCAACTAATTACGTAAAGTAACGAGTAAAAATCAACTTTGGAAATCACTACGAATAAAAAATATCTCGATACTTAGAATCGAGAAACATTTTATTATGAATATTATTAATTAAAAGATAAATCGCTTTTTACTATATTATCGCTTATTACCAAGAAGTTATAATTTAATTTTAATCTGGTATATTTACAATGATAATAATAATATTCTTATATTTTTAACCGACTTCTGTAAGAAAAGGAGGTTATCGATTCGACTGTATGTTATTTTTTTTATGTTTGTTATCTCAGAACTCTTGGCTGGGTAAGCCGATTTTGATGTTTTTTTTATTTGAAAGCTAGTTCCTCCCGTGTGGTCCAATTTTTTTTTTGGTTCAATATTTTTTTTGGCCCAATTTTGACAATGGTATCTATGAGACAATCACAAAAGACTTAAATTTGCATTCGGTATGTTCGCGATAAATAGACGAATAACTCAATGTCGATGTCTAACTTATTTTGATTATTATTTTTTATTTGAAAGGATACACTTCAAGGATAGTTTGGTGAATGTTTGGTTAGGTTCCGATTAGGGGATTCGGTTGAAATTGCAGGAATAGGATAAGGAATTTCGAGTGACTCTCTGTTCTCTCCTCCACTCTCTAGCCTACCAATACGCCAAACTTCAACTTTCTTAGTCCAGTAGTTTTGTCTATTCCCTATCCGTCTGTCAATCACTTCGTAATTTAAGAGTTATAATAAGATCTTCAGATTCTTTTCCCAGCTTCGGGTTTTTCTGCAACTAGTTGCGGAGTCGAATAGAGTTTTCCAAAAAAATGACACTTTGCTTATTAAAAGGCGGAGCTCAACGCCGCGCTTTGTAGAATTAAAGTATAATTCATGTAGATGTGTTTTAAAAACACAAAATTCCTTTAATAACACGGAGCGTCGCGTTCAAGACATCGCTTCCAAATTCTTTTGAGCGCGTAGACACTGGCAATTTTGCTAAATTAATAAATAATATTATTTTCAATGTATCCAAAAAACTTTATTTTGTCTGATAATCTTCATATAATGTATAGTTTTCTAATGTTTGTCATTATCGTTTATTTTTTATGATCTATTCTCTCTCATACAATTAACAGGCTGTAAAAACAATTTGTAGATTAATTTTTTTCCTGCATAGCAGGACAGGCATAGAAAACAGAGTGATATAACTCCACGTCCCCCAATTTTCATCGTAAGTTGTAAAACAGTTCCCTGAGGAATCGAACTCACAACCGCAGGCAGTAACTACTATAACAAATAAAACAAAATACGTTTTTATACAAAAGGATAATGAATTCTCATTAAGTACTTCACTACGTGACATATGTATAAAAAAAACTCTATGAATTTTAAAATATTCTCAAATAAAATTCGATTTTTAAGTATTCCCAAATAATAATAAATTATGAACTCCAAACCATCAGCAGCCCTAATTTAACGCCAAATTCAAATCGCTCTATGTTTAGAAATAGCTGAAAGAAGACTTGCTTCACTATAGAAAACGTTTTTTACTTATACTACAGTAAGTATAGTAAACTATAAAGACTGTGGATTATTGTCAATTCAATTATAAATAAAAAAAAGCCCGGAAGTATGTATTTCGGAAGTAGTGCAATTTCCTGTAACATCTGCATTCGCAGTTTTAATATTTCTTTATTAGTATTATCTAATTGTATAGAAGTGTCTTCGAAGGCAAAGATTACAGGTTTAGTTCCTGCTTGGAGTAAATAGTTATGAGCGTTGGTTATTGTGTTACTATTGTATGAGGTTAAACTAACTAACGAGACCAAGTATGGCCTTGAGTTCGGCCGCTTAGCACGCAATATCTCGAAAATTAGGCGGAAAGTTAGGAACGGAGTGTCCTAACCCTTGGTTCACTCTGCCTGCCCTGCTATATGCGGGATAGGACGTGAAACTAAAATAACTATCACTGTGTAGTCATTATTTTTCACAATATTAATGCGGATACGTGCGTGAACGTGAGAAATCTTACATAACGTTTCACGTTTCAGTTTTTTTTAAATATAGACACAAATATTTCTGTTTCCTAATCACTGATATTAAGAAACGACCTTTTAATAAATAATTTAATTTAAATCTAAAACATTTTTTACTACCGGCTGTTTCGTTTTGTATGCAACTATGTACAATCCCACTGACTCACCTACAGTCAGAAGCACACGTTGAGTGCACGACCAGCACTACCCTCGCCAAAACAATGCATATTGAAGGATCCTAAATATCACACTCGTATACAAATTGTAAAAAAGACGTTTTCACGCAGAGTTGTCCACTAAGCCGACTTTACTTATTTAATTATTTAGTTTGATAATTATAAAGTAAATGCGTATTTTGTAATCTAGTAGTACGTAGTAGTTACGTTCGTCAAGTAACGGCGACCCTCGGCCCTGTCGGCGTACACTGACACCTGTTCTGTTCCAAGTTCAACGCGTATTCGATACCGGTGCTCGCTCCCAGGTCAGTGGTTAACTTTCTTTTTATGGCTGTCGCACAAGTAGCCCTTTTGGGAAAATATTTATTTTCTAACTAATAACTGTTTTCTAGTTTTTATATCATATATTTAAAGTTTTGAATAGGCAGAGAAGAGGACCTAGTGTCAAAACATTCCGTTCTGTACTTATTTAGAAAACGTATTAAAATTTGAACGTAGCAGAATTTGAACCCGACAGAATTCCGAACAGAATATAAAATAGAATAAATCTTGTAAAAAGATCTAGGCTTATTTAGTACGTTTCAATTTCCTGAGCTGATAGAGAGGACTAATTACCTTTTTGTGTACTAATTGACTTCAAGGCAGGCATTCGAGTGCGCCTTCCTTTTACCACTCGCTTTTTATACGTCTTTTTACTTTGGAGAGTAAAAAACGGCGTCATTTCTGCTGTAGTCAATGACCGAATATGTATTATTCGGTAAATTTGATGTTTGACAGACGATGAGAGACAGACAGACAGACAGACAGTACTATGCGTATGCGAGCACGAGCAGGAAATGTGGACGGCATGATGAGTATCGTGTGGTAGAACAAGACAAAGAGTGGCGTCGAGTTCCACCACTCAACACGCTATGTCTGTATTGGGTGAAAACTGGGAAACGGTTAATAAAAACTCTATTTTAAAATTCTAATTTTCATAATCGAGATTATTATTTATGCTTTGAAATGCAAATAATAAATACAATGGAAATTTACTGTAAAAACGTGACTTGTCCGAGGTAAAACAAAATATAGTAAAAAAAAATACTTACTTTAGACTTTTTAAGCTTTTTAAAAATGCATTGGTCAGTGAACATAATTAAGTTCTTACTTGTTTACTAATACGATGTCATATCATGGACAATATCATTTTTAACCGACTTCTGTAAGAAAAGAAGGTTATCAATTCGACTGTATTTTTTTTTTATGTTTGTTACCTCATAACTTTTGACTGGGTAAACCGATTTTGATTTTTTTTTAGTTTTTGAATCAATTTGATTATGCAATTCGGTGAAAATTAGGAAAATTTGTTTTTTTTTTGGTAAATAATTGATTATACTAATAGTTACTAGCAAAAACTTTTTTAAATTGATATCAGAAGTGAGATTCCTGATCGTTGCATTTCTTTTCAACCAACCTCAAAAAAGAGGATGTTCTCATTTTCAACCAACTCCAAAAAAGGGAGATTCCCAATTCGCCGACCACTTTTTATGTATGTTCTTGTCATATACCAAAATGTAACATTGCACAAAAATAATACCTAATTAAATGAAGTTTTACTTGGGACAACCACAACCACTCGTTGACAACCACTACCACCACCATCACCACTCGTATAAGAAGCATCATTTTAAGATCTACTCATCACTTAAAATCGTAAAATAAATTAATTTTTAACAAAAAGAAAAACCGACTTCTAACAAAGAACTAAAAAGTAAAAATAATTTTACAAAGATTCTATAATTTTGAAGTCGGTGTCAAGCTAATGCTACAACACCTTCCCTACAATATCTAATTACTAAGCCTGTTTGTTTTACTTGGCAGCGACTTCAAAATTGTAACAGCTTTGTAAAATTATTTTTCACTTTTAAGTTCGTTGTTAGAAGTCGGTTTTTCTTTTTGTTAAAAAATAATTTGTAGGGTTCCGTACCTCAAAACTTAAAAAAAAAAAGACCTTTTTATTGCCTGTAAGGGTTAGATAGCCGTCTGTCCGTCTGTCAAGAAAATTTATCTCGAGATCACGTGTAGGTATCAAGCTGAAATTAATATCAAATTTAGACGCGGTCCCTTGAACCACATTGGAAAACAAGCTTCGACTCAATCAAAAGATTCCTCATCTTTATACATAGTTTGTGCATAATCAAGATTAGGATTAGAAAGGTATTTCTAGACCTCTTCTTCTTGTAGCCGCTAACTTACAATAAAATATAAAAAAAGAAAATTTGAAAAATTACAATTCGTATACCCTCGTAATCAAACAAATAAAAATATTCCAAATTTATATTTCTTATTTCAAGTTTGTCAATTTTGTCAACTTTCATAAATTATATTCTCCGCTAAGTATAGGATAATGTATTGAACAAATTGATACGGAACCATCAGTGGGCGACACTGGCTTGCACTTGACCAGTTTTTGCGACTGTTCTAAACTTATTTGTAAGGATTTAGAACTATAAAGAACGTCCCATAATAGTCGGTAATATTTTTTATGAATCGACCTTGGCATTCTTTCAACTATCGCCGCAATTACACGTTTCAAAGATTATTATGATTTATTTTTCCGTAGAAATTTCATTACTGAATGATTACTTAAACAGTTATTGTATTTAAAAGTGACGAAGTCATTTAATACAGTGCATGTTGATGCATTCAAATTTGATTTTTTAACTTCACCCCTTTATTTTTTCACTTATCTTCATATAATATAATACAGATATTTGCTAACTAAATTGCAGAACTCTACTTTATCTCGCCTATCTTCACCGCGAAAAAATCTATACAAACATAATATTCGTTTAATTTGTGGAATTCGGTGGAAAGGGGGAACGGATATGTCTTAAAGGAAATGGAGTATCTTAACACTAAAAGAAATCACATGCTAATTTAATATTATTTTTTTGGGTTTTGATATATGACAGAATGATGAAATAAACAGGTGATCTTTGTAATAAGTACATCAAGAATTAGTAAAAAGTAGGAATATTTTAAAAGTAAATAAATTAATTACAATTCTTTTGAAAAAGACTTAATTGGTAACCTTAGTTTGTTATTAAATTAATTAATTTATCTTTATTGTGGCAATAGATGAATAAATTACAGAAAAGCAAATAAGAAATGCTCTTTTATTTCTTATTTATATTCTTAATTATGAATAGTGGAGTTTTGTAAAAGATCTTTTGAACTTCTTATAGACTACTTAAAAAGCTTTAGAATTCTTAAGTTTTGTTCATAGGGCATATGTTCATAGCTTTAAATGACGTAGTATTTCGTATATATATAATCTCGCACATAATAGGATAGGCAGTGAGTGTGAAACTTGGTGTCAAAACATTCCGTTGTCCACCTTCCACCAGAAAATGAAACATAGCATTTGAAGTTATTATAAATAAATTGAGTAATTCAAACCCATGTCTAGAGCGGGAAAAAGAAAATAGTAAATTTCTCTCCGTATCCCTACTACGAGGAATCCATAACCATGATATGATAGGACGTACGACTTGGGACCTATAATATACGATATGGGAAATATTTATGTTACCTATCAAATTGCTCATTGATCATCAATTAATAGCAAATGTACATAGAACAATAGGTTATTCTGTTTGTAGATCCTAGTCCTCCTACTCAGTTCAAACCAGTCGCGGTCAGCATCTATTACGAACGCCGCCGCCTCATGTCCTGATACGTCCGAGGATATTCTAATCTCGATGTGGCCTTATACACAGTTTTTGTGCATGCTGTTCCGTCGCTTTGCAACTTGTAGATATGATTAGGTACATTAAAGAGCATTACTTGAATGTCAATCATTATTATAATATCTGTACTGATATTACAAAGCTGAATATTTTGTTTGGTTGTTCGGTTAATCTCAGGATATAGGCTCCTATTATCGATCCTCCACTTATAAGTTTTAGATTTCTCTCTCCGGCTCTTCTCAGCAGAACTGCCTTCCGAACCGGTGGTAGCTTTTTGTTCATATGTTCATTAGACGATTTAAAAGTGCTTATTATAGGTCTATTTAAATAAAGAATATTTTGAATTGAATTGAATTGAATTGAATTGAATTTACGTATCGGATATAGAACAGGCAGGGAGAAGGTAGTGTTCTAAACTTTACAAATTAAAATTTTCAGATTATATTGAAATCATTAACGGAATTATAATATATAGCCTTCCTGAATGAATAGCTTGACGCAAAAATATTTCTAAAGTTAAAAACCATTAATTACTGAGATTCACACATTCAAATGAACAAACTCTTCATCTTTATAATATCAGTGTAGATTTGTTGGTGTTTGCTTCAAACGAAGGCTAAATGCAAATACAATATAAACATACGAGTCGAAGCGAAAAATTGAAAACGTGCCATTCTTCGCTCTGTTCCGGATGGCGGACCCTGGAAACCTGCAAGCAAGACCTCTCTTAAACAAGTCAAACTAAATCTATTTAAACGATTCTATATTCATTATAACTAAGTTTAAGTTGGAGTAAGAAAGGTAGGCAGAGGGAACGTGGGAACCTAATGTTAACACTTCCTTCCCATTGAAATCCTGACAGTCACAGTTTTGAGTGGCGGTAACGGTGGCGGCACTCAACCCCGCACTTTGCTCGATATATTTATATTTGCTTAATATATTTTTAAATATCCTTAATTCTCAGCCACTGTGATGTAATAGGCGTCTTTTATTATCCTTACGTCGTCGTCGTCTTTTATTAACCGCATCGGTTCTAGAACTAATTATCGCTGTAATTGTGCTCGTAAACTAATTATTTCATTTTCCCTTGTTAAGTGATCTTGAAAAACAAAATGACCACAGCACACAGTGGTCACATAAGTGACTAATGTTACACACAGTGGTCATGGGTTCGATTCCCACTTAGGGTAATATTTATTTTTTGTAGAAAGCTTTGCAGATGAATTAGTAAATTAACCCAAAAACCCATGTACGTACGTATGTATCCTCTCATGACTCACAGACCACCCGTAACAACTATTCTAGATGTAAGAACTGTTGACCTTGTTTTATTTGTGTCTATAACTGCCTTTAGGTGTGTTGGAATGAATAATAAAAATAAAGCAACTTCATTGTTTTTGCGCCTAGTAGGGTAGGGGGAACCTAATGTTCTGATACTCCGTATCCGTGCCAGAGCGAGCAAATGAATATAATTATTCCCCGGGCGGGAATCGAATCTACAAGTCTTTCATTTTCAATTACATGTAAGAGCACGCCAAGACGGTGTCCGAATGGTTAGTTGCGATGAATATTGAATACCAATTTAATAATGGATTTTTTAAATTAAAAGTGGCAACTACTAAGTTTGTACTTGTAATTTTTTTTAGTTTCACGCTGTAACCTTTATATCAGCAGTAGCGTACAGTAACCTAGTGTTACAACACTCCGTTCTCCATTTTCGGCCGAACTCTGAAGCGTTGCTCGTTGAGTGGCGGAAATCAAAGACGCTGTTTGCCTCGTTACCAGAGCGAGAAAATGAAAATATTAAATATTTAATTTCCTCGACCGCTGAATAACCTGTCGCGTTGACAGCCGCCAGCAGGCCTGAGCTCCTGCGCGGCGACACCTTACCTGCCAAATCACCGCGTGTGAAATGTCTCAGTTATATATTTATTATTTTCGTTGCAGCTGCAGATGTTCATTCCAATGTCATAATAAACGACAATAATGTTTATTGTTTATATTTCACAACAATGCGGTAACGTATCAAGTATAAATGTCTCATCAGAAGTTACTTTCGAATCGGAAATCTAATATTAACACACTCCGTTCCCATTAACACGTCTGAGAAGAATTCTGGAGGCATAACGTGTTGAGTGGCGGAACTCAACGTCTCCAGACCGAAGAAATAAAAATATAAACTTAAATATTTCGTTTCTTCGAGTGGTGATCGAACTCACAACCAGTCGATTCTGCATAGTGATGTTTTTTTTCTACTAGGTAATATACAATGCTGAGCAACTAACAAAGTAATACGAAAGTAGATCTCAAGACTCTTTGCCCTTGCCTCTCCTTTCTTATGTAAATACTAGAAAGCACTTTAAGTGTGCAATAGCTGTCGTACGAAGGCACAGCTTGTATATTCATTTCAATTAGAGAACCAATTGAGGTCATGCTGGCGCAGAAGTTTTATTTCGATTCGGGGCAATGAAATATTTAATATTTTCGTGTGCTCGCTCTGGTAACAAGGGGAAGGGCAGCGTTGAGTTTCACGCAATGTCGCGTCGTTAAACGCAAGTGTCTGTGATGGGAACCCACAACCAACCTGCGTCACGATTTTCCTGACGTCTGATATAGGTTAATTCCCTCAAGAGGAATTGAATGCACAACTATAGTTCTGTCAGGTGTCTTTGATTTGTGTCACAGTAGCGACTAATACCTGTCACTACTACATTTCATAATAAAGAAAGGAGGCGTGGGAAAATCAATTTACATTTATTAAGTACGGTTTAAGTGCTTATCTTAAACCACTTACCGTCTTCAGTGAAGTATAAAAAAAATTGCAACGTAACGATTAATGCTTCTAGAACAAAAACTGAATACAAATTATATAATTTGCATTAAAAGTTCAATCATGGCACGTTTAGTCCTAATAAATATTGAAAAGAAGTTTAGAAAAAACTGCTTCATGATGGTGGACCAAAATATTTACACGCGTTGGAATGGATTGTCTTAACGATAACATTTTAAGTGTTCAACGCTAAGCTAGTGTTAAGACATTTTCCGCCGAATTGTAGAGGCATTGCTTGTTGAGTGGAAAGACTCGGCCGCATGATATTTCATTTTCTCGAGTGAGGATCGAACCCATCGTCCTCCGTCCGTAGGGAGGAGGTAATCAATACGACTGTATTTTTTATATATTTGTTACCTCAAGAACTTCAGCCTTGCTGGAATAAGAAAATCACATAAGTCTAGTGCATAGTCTTCATTTGCATGAAGTAAGTGCGCGACAAATGGACGGCTAACTTTCCATTTCGATTTCGATGATGCTGCTTTTATTGGAAAGGATACACAGGGTGGTTTGATAACAGTTTAGTTAGGTTCTGATTATGGTATCCGGTGGAAGTCTGAAGGAAACTAAGAAGAAAAAAGATGGTTAAAAATTGTAGTTATTGGTACATGACTTGGGAGAAATACAAAAATACTAGAAATACTAGAGTCAATATACTCAGTTTCTTATGTTCGATCTAAGTGATTGTAATCGGCGGCAGTTCGAGGTTGCGTCGCACACGCCGCCGGCCGCTACCACTGCTGGCCTTAGCTAAGAATACAAATACACTTTAATTAAGTATTATGTACAGCAGTCTGTGTTAAAACTTCATTTTATAATTAGGCTCGTACATAGTACTAGTGCGAGTTGGGCTCGTACTAGTATAATTTCGTTTGTTGCATGAAGCTTTCGTACAGTATTTATTT
The DNA here is from genome assembly GCA_013403645.1 of Heliconius nattereri. Classification (NCBI taxonomy): domain Eukaryota; kingdom Metazoa; phylum Arthropoda; class Insecta; order Lepidoptera; family Nymphalidae; genus Heliconius; species Heliconius nattereri. The sequence continues at coordinate 336,565 of JAAIXI010000245.1, read as the reverse complement.
GATTCTATTTTTTTGCATTTGTTGTTATAGCGACAACAGAAATACTTTATTTGTGAAAATTTCAATTGTCTAACTAGCACGGCTCATTAGATACACCCTGGTGACAGAGGGATAGACAGTGGCATCGTATTAATAGGGTTCCGTTTCACCATTTGGGTGCGGAACCTTAAGGAAGTAATAAAAAATATACGAATAGAAAACGACACGAAAAATATACAGTAATATCACTGAAACATAAAAGAGTTATCAAAAGTTTTAAACGTTATTGTTGTAATCAATCCAATGAGAAACATATGTGGAACCAATCGGCAAGTTATCAAAACATTTCGTATTTATATATCAATCTTTATTGTTTGGGAATGCTTAAAAATGTAATAGATGGTTTTAACATTTTTTTAGGGTTCCGTACCTCAAAAGACAACAACGGAACCCTTATAGGAACGTTTTGTTGAGACGATTCATCGCGAGATCGTGTGGAGGTATCAAGCTGAAATCAATATCAAATATCCTGGTCTACGATCTCTTGGAGCATAGCAAAAAATCAAGCTTCAAAGTCAACGCAAACAAAAGATACCCGGATTTATGCACAGATTTTTCTAGAACTAAAAGACAATCATTTCACGACTAAACCAGGATCGAAAATATACAATTAATTAATAAAAATATTCTTTTCGCAGCCATCAACGGATCTTACCCACCGTTTCCTCCAACAAAGAAGAGTCACTGGAAGGCTGATGCGGTGCGGCGTTTAAAAGCGTGCTGCTCCAAGAAAACACTGTTAAGAAGAGTGCCCATACTCGCGTGGCTGCCGAAGTACACGTTTAGAAGTGGCTTAGCGGATATCATTGCAGGTATGACTATTTTTGCTTTTTTTAGGTTCACGATGTTTCCCGCACATAGCAGGGAAGGCAGAAAGAACCTGAAAACCTAGTGTTAGAATACTTAGCTTCTCATTAAGACATTTCTATTGATTTATATATGCTAATATAATTTAATCGTAAAATGTCCAATTTGGTGCATGAGCCATTGAATATGAAATTAAAAATATATTTCTAAAGGTAGGTAATCCGATAGAAAAACAAAAACAAAAAAGGATTTTCAAAATTTCTGTCTGTTTATAAAACTGAGGCCGCTCCCACGAGCCACCGCCACCGCAGGGCTTGACTGTAGATGTGACAGATTGTGGGTTTGATTTCCACTCGAGGAAATTAAATGTTTAATATTTCCATTTCTTCGCTCTTGGCGTCATTGTGACAAACCGCGGCGTCGAGTTTTGCCGCTCCACACGCAATGCATACAGAATGCGTGAGGAAGTGGGAAACTGAGTGCTTAAACACTAGCCTCTCTCTGCTGTCAGCTGAAAAAACTGAAATTAAATTTATACAATAGAAATTAGATACAATAGATTCTATACAACGATGCTGCAGTGTTTATACATTAAAAGTTATTTTCACGAGGCAAGTTTCTCTTAAGAGCGCTGTAAGGTCATCGCAGTGCATTTGATTGCATTTATTGCAATACTGTAGCCAAGTAATTATATTGCAATTGTTCAGAAAAACATGATATTTTTATTATAATAAATATTATATATAAATTTATAAGTAGATATAATAAAAATGTTGCTGACCGTTTTCTGTACATAGAAGATGTATGAGAAACCCTATTATTTTATAATAGTGGCATTTATTCATATAACAGAACCCAAAATAATGTATTTCTTTATGTTTTGCCTTGGCTATCCAATACAATATGTATGTATGTAATTTGAAAGAAAATAGCAGTCGAGTAGTAGTTGTCAAAGTCAAAGTCAAAGTCAAAATATCTTTATTCCATAAAAATGCTTAACATTTACTTGGACATGTCATAAAAGTAGAAAAAAAATATAAAACTCATTGTGGGTTCAAATCTCATTTGTTTATTTTATGTATTTATTAATTATAATTTATTTATACGGATGAATAAAATGCCAATAAACAATCATGCGAGCGACAAATGAAAAAAAATAGAATTATATCACCAGGAGGTATGTCTCTGGTCAAATGTGAGTCAGATAATGAGATATGAAGAGTGTGATGGTAGTGTACGATGCAGAAACTGTAGCGTGTTACGCTCTGATCTCTCTGGATTCCCCGCTGGGGATAAAGCAGGAAGCTAAAAAAATATTAATAGTAGTAAAAAATGCTTTCAATTGTTACGTAATAACAATAAATCAATAACAATCCTTTTAAATATTATCCACGACTTCCGTCCAAATTTTAAACCACGTACTTCAGACTCAAAATGTTCTTTATAAGTACGGAAGAGTGTAAATTTAACAATTATAAATTTCCGCTACATGATTTGTCAAAATACGGTTTAAAATTAAATAAATTGTATACATTGTGGCTTGTTCGCGAGGCGATACGCTCCGCCGCGCCCGCCGGTATCTTTTGATGACAATCCACAAAACGATTCGCTTTGGTCCATTCCGCGTGTTATATTGTCGTAGTTTTGAAGTATTTATGAAATAATGTTAGTAAGTATGTATGGATAAATATGGTTATAATGTACTCGGATGAATAAACAAACATGGGTTTCGTAAATGCTTCGCTCTGTATTAAAAAATATATATTGATATTGACAGTTGTGTCGTCAAGATGGCGCCTTCTTGTAATTTTTTTTTATAATAGGGATGTAATTTTTAACCGACTTCTGTAAGAAAAGGAGGCTATCAATTCGACTGTATTTTAAGTATAATATTATCATCTCACGCTAAAATTTATATGTTTTTATTATCCTTTGCATTGTACACTTAAAAAAGTTCAATGTTTTTTTATCGTAATCTTTGTACGATGTACATATTTTTAAATAAAAAATATTTTTAATGATTGTGATTTCAAATGACTGCACACTAAATATGTACGTAAGTAATCATTTTCTTAAAATATAATTATAAACTTATCTCATGGGATATGGAGATGATGAAAATTCACGACTTGTTTGGTGGATGTCCTTCTGATTGTTTGATTTTAATCTAATTCCTTATACTTGCCGCTATGATATTAATAAGCTGTTTTTTTATTATTAGTATCATATATTTAAAAACCCATTCCTCCATCCATCCATCAAGAATTTGAACTTACAACCGTCCTCTTCATACGACTGCGCTTAGCGTTTGGTGATTTTACCTTAAACTAATTTTGATTTGTCATTTTAAATTAAAACTTATAATAATGACATATTTTTTTCCATTTACTTAATTCGTACATTAGCGTTTCGTAAGCGTTATTAACTTGATAGCAATTGAAGCGTGAAATGAGAGAGACTTATTATTGTACGTCGTCGGGCCTAGCTCTTGCTAGCTCGGTGTTTTGTAATCGTCCCACGTCTAGGTACACACTTGTATGAACATTGCTAATGGTATGGCATTAGTGAAGGTGGTGAGTTCGAATCTCACTCTCATCACATTCCTCGTTTTGGTAGAGGCAAAGCGCGGCGTATGGAACGGGAGTACACTAGGTCCAGGTTCCCTCTGCCTACCCTGCTATGTGCGAAATACAGCTTGAAGCTAAGAAAAGGAAGTTTTTACTTAAAGCTCCGTCCCTACAAATATAAATAACTAATAAATGATTTGTGATCGGCACATCATACACGAATATGAAACAAAACTAAAAATAATTTAGAAACACAAAAATCACGTTTCATTAGACATTGTTTTGAAGCCGAACAGTTCTATAATTTAACGTCAATTCAAATATGTAATAAACGTGTGCTTTACAGGTATAACAGTGGGCTTGACAGTCATACCGCAAGCGATAGCCTACGCTGGTGTGGCCGGTCTACCGCCACAGTACGGACTCTACTCCTCCTTCATGGCCTGCTTCGTCTACACTATATTTGGGTCCGTGAAGGACTCCGCGATAGGGCCCACCGCCATCGCGGCTATACTCACCAGGGAGAACTTGCATGGGCTGGGTCCGGAGTTTGCGGTACTCTTGGCGTTTCTGTCCGGCTGTGTTGAACTTATAATGGGTATTCTACAATTAGGTAAGATTTTTTGTTGTTATTAATTATCAGTTTGTTTGAAAGGGCTTTGTAGCGCCTTCTGTGATTGTAACCACCGCTGTTGTTGATTCGATTCCTGCTCGTTCGAGTGAATTTCATTCTGGTAACAAGACCAAGCGCGGCGTCGAGTTCAGTCGTCGAGGCAAGTGGAGAAAAGAGTGTCTTAACTTTGTTCCCTGTAATGTAATTAATATCTAGAGATGTGCCGAATGGTGGTTTGACCGAATAACCGAATACCGAATACTATTCTGTTTAAACTTTACCGAACCGGATATTCGGCCGAATTATTCGGTTTGCGATTTTTGTGTTATTTTGTCGCGTAAACAGGTTTTAACATGTATGCCACCTGTCATCGCCGGCTACATAACGTACAGGCCGTACCTCACCACCACCCGAAACCTTAAAATTTCAAAAATTATCCAAATGTACTAGAATCTGCCTATCAACATTGTTGGACCCTCTATTTCGAATGAGATTGTCTGCGCCAGAAAATTGTGAGCTGGAACTATGATAAACAGGGACAAGGACCTCTACAATATAATAAATTTTTTAAAAGGAATCTCATGTGGCGTTTTGGAACTACCATGTTGTACTTCCATGTCGATATGACTTGAGTACCTTCAAAAAGGCTCCTTTATCTCCACCTTAAAAGCTGGCAAAGCACCTGTAGCTCCTCTGGTCCGTACGAGGTCGTGGGAATCGGTGGTCATTTACCTACTATCAGGTGACCCGTACGCTTGTTAAAATGTAAAGTGATAAAAAAGTACTCCTGATAAATAATAATAAGGGAACTTATATGAAGAAAAATGCAACAGACTGGAAAGGGACGGAAACTTGGTATTCAACACCATAATTTACCATTATTTATTATAAATAGTACAATATGTACGTTACTTTCTGATCTACGAGGGGCGTTCAATATATTTTTAGTATCAGCACTGAAAAACACACAAATTTTACACATTTGACTTATAATAATAACTTAAATCGTACATGGGACGTTTTATATTTAATTTCTACTGTATCGTGCAGCCAAGTAAATAGAAATACTCAAACCGAATATATTCGGCACCATAGCCGAATAATTCGGCCGAATACCAATATTGAAAAAACATGCCGAATACACCGAACACCGAATACCAAACGAATATTCGGCGCATCTCTATTAATATCTTTCACCGTTCTATGGAAAACTATAAGACGTTACAATTATATTTTGTCAACAACTTATATTTTTTATGTTGTGTTAAGTATATTTTAATCATTCAAGTTCTATAAACATAACATTTATGATTCGCAACAGTATTTTTTTAATATGCTAGCAATTATCATAAATTCTACAGTATTTGATAAAATCAGTGTGGAATTAAAAACAGTCAGCCAAGCGCATCCTACGAGTTACGAGTGCGTTATGGGGCAGAGAGACCGGACACGGAGTTCTTCCATTTAAAGATAAAGAGATAGACAAAAGAAGACTCTTGTTCCATACGTTTCGATATTTACTTAAAAATGTACGGGAAAATCAAAAAAATTGTACTTACATTTTGTTCTTAGCGTAGTGCCCACTCAATGGAATAAAGGAATTAAACATTTATTTTATTTCTAGAGAGCCGAGTAAACGTGACGGTTGTGTTTTCGATTTCCACTTTGAAGGGTGAAATATTTAATATTTTTATTTTCCCACTATGGTAACGAGGCAAAGCGCGACGCTGAGTGCTGATACTCAACACGCAATGCCTCCAGAATCTGACGGAAAGTGGGAAGCGGAGTGTCTTACCACTAGACTCGCTCTGTCTGCCCTGCTACGTGTGAAGCTGGGAAAAAAATGTAATCAAAGTCATCAAAAAACATATTAATCAATGGAACTCATAAAGGTTGAAAAAGTTTTGTCAGAGTTTTATAAGTCCACAAAAAACAGAAAGATTGTATAGAAACAAATATACCTAAGTATAGAAGCAGACCATAGGAACTCTACACGGAGTATAACGCTATAACAGAGTGTATCTAAATAGACGTTTGTGTACAAACACCTTGTTTGGACAATGGACTCTCATTGTGCGTCGCTTGAATGCGTGACGTCACCGGTTAGCGCGGATTCAATGCTTAACATAAGGAACCATGAAATAGGATTACTTTTAAATATCACTTTTGAAAGCATTTTTGTAGATATTTTATTAACTTTTCAGTTTCGTGTTTCTTTTGCAAACTCTCCGTTCGACACTAGGCTCCCTCTGCCTTCCCAATTACATGCGAGATACAACGTGAAGCTAACAATAAATTATAACAGTATATTTATTTAGAATTACGATTTTTTTTTATTGTTGATTTGTAAAGCAAGGCTGAGCTCGAAAGCTAAATGAACTTTACGTAAAAAATAACTTGTCTCATTTAATTTAAACATACAAAGTAACATGCTGACGCAATGTTTATGAAATGTGTCACCATTCATTACACTTGACCCTCAATTTTACATAATTTAGAACCTTTTTTTTTATTTTGGGGTTCCGTATGTCAATAGAGAAGAAACGGAACCCTTATAGGATAGCTTTGTTGTCCATTTGTCTACCTGTCCGTCAATCTTTCAAGACTATTTTTCTCAAGATTGCGTAAAAGAACTAAGCCAACCAACTTATATCAATGGCTAGGACTTGTTGAAGAGTTAGAGAATATGGAAAGATTCCAATAAGATACTTACTTACATACATGGTACATGGATTCGAACTCGTTTCCCTCGGCTCCGCAGGTCGAGGAGAAAAAACGGAATTTCTGTCTATCTGTCTGTCTAGTGTCTTCTGTTTGTTTTGAAGGAACCTATAGGATTATAGGGATGTTCTGGATAATCTATAGGTTTAACTGTGAAAATTATTATTTTAAATTTTTTTACAATACATTTTAAAGTTTATATAACATTTATTTAGCCGGTAGGTACACTTGTTGGGATATTTACTTCGTATTATTTAATCACGAATTACTTATTTAAAATTAATACAAGGCATATCACTATTATTCTTTAAAGAATAAAAATCTTCGGAATGCAGGTGGTCTCGCTAATGTGTGGTATTCACGATGAAATAAACGTTGACTGACGATCGAGTGTCGCAGCGGGAGCTACGCGGTGAATGTAGTCAAACAGAATTAATTATGAGTTCTGTATATCACACCAAAGTAGTTGTAGGGCTACATCGAAACTATTAACGAACTCTGTATATTATAAAAGGACATTTTCCCACTGACTGAGGTTAAGACGACACCAGCCGTAACTGCTGGGCGAAGAATCGTGAAATTTGTGAACACCCGCTAAGAAGGGATTTTAAAAATTTTTAACCCTAAAGGAATGAAATAAGGGTTGAAAATTTGTAAGATTTTTTTTAAAAATGACCACCGATTTTTATAAAAAAATTAAATGTACACTTTTAAAAATATTCCATTGAACGCGTGTTTTATTGTTTTTTAGAATTCACCTGCTAAACTGAATATAATTTCATAAATATTTTTAGTTCAAGCGGGCGAAGCCTCCTAGGTGGACTAATATTATATAACGCTAAGCGAACTATCGAACATAAAAAGATTTTTTAATTTGAAGCCGTAGTTAAATTTAATGCTGCGGCGCCCAGAGGCGCGGGTCCGAATTCTGGAAAAATACTGCTTCTGTAATACTCTACATGTCCTACAAACCCCAAGCAATGTTAAGAAAAACAATCATCATAGAAATTACACAGCGTATTCGAGAACTACGTGAAACCGGTATTGCAACCTTGCAATTAGTACAGGAAGGCATCATTGCGGGTCGCGGACGTACGTGACGTTACGTCGACTGTCATTAACGGGTTAATTTGCATCGGTTATTAAATACACGTGTAACTTATGTGTGTGCTTAGGGGGGTTGACTGTGACGGTCGTGGGTGCCTACCCTGCTGTATGCGGAATACAGCCTGAAGCTGATTAATTTATTTATCGTTCAACACGAAATGTCTCCACAATTGGGTGGTCCGTGAGGAATGCAGTGTTTTAGGTTCCCTCTTATTAACATTTTTAAAGTGTTATCCACACTCTTAGAAAAAGTATAAAAATAATACATTAAATAATAAAATATTCGATTTCTAAATAAGTCTTTTTTTTCCTACCTTAACCTATAATTATATTATATTTTCGCAAATCGAACTCACGAGGTATCTAATAATGCTTCTGTAAAATGATCATTTTTAACTCGAGACGTTTCATTGCGTATCGTCATTACAGCGCCAAGCAGCAAACAGCCCACAAGTGCACGGTTATTACACGAACTTGTATGCTTATTGTTTTTTAATCTACTGATTGTATAAGACGTATACATTTCGGCGAGTGTGCCCTTGATTTGCATAGCTTAATACCCCCAGCCCCTTTTTACCTTAGAACTTCTAGGAATACAGCTTCACGCCATCCGTACATAGTAGAAATTCCTACCGTAAGAACGAAACGCTTTGAGGCTACATTCTTCATCCGCACTGCGAGAGATTGCAACTCATTGCCGGCATCTGTATTTCCTAAGACATACAATATGAGGGTCTTCAAAACCAGAGTAAATAGGTATTTGCTAGGCAAGCGTGCCACACCGTAGATAGCATCAACGCTCACCAGACTTGATGCGGTCAAACGCAAGCCTATTCAATATAAAAAAAATAAAATAAAGACGATTGCAGATTTGAACCCGATGCACAGAAATCTACGCCCCCGATGTTTTTTATATGCAAAGTTCCAACAAACGTATAGTTTTGGGTATTTTATCTAAAAATATTTAACAGTTTCACGCTGTTTTTTTTTTTATTTAAAGCGTATGAATCAGTGAATTATTTACAGGTTTTCTAATCGACTTCATCAGCGGGCCGGTGTCAGTTGGCTTCACGTCAGCCGCCGCCATCATCATCGCCACGACGCAGGTGAAGAACATATTGGGGCTCAGCTTCCCTGGCGGAAAGTTCTTACAGGTAATATATAGGTAGTGAATGTGGAGCCGCAGCGGCAATGTGTGGGTTTTGTGGGTTCGATTATTACTCGTGACAATTAATTATTTTTATTTTCTCCCTCCTTAAAGCAAAGCGCGTCGTTGAATTCCGCCAATCAACACGCAATGTCTTGAAAATTGGACGAAAAGTGGGAAACAGAGTTCGTTAGCACTAAGTTGCTTCCTCCGGCCCGCAGAGAGATCAATTGTAAATTGTAACCAGCATACCTTTTCCAGCATTAACAAACAAACGGATTATAAAAGTACTAAAAATATTATTATATTTCATCTCAAGCAAAAAATCTGTCAAATCCACGTCGTTTGGATTGCATGTTACAAAATTTCTCTGATTCCTAATAAGTGCTTGCTTACATTAGTATATTACGTATTCATTACTTTAATCAGGCACTATATTTTTTTAATACCCAAAAAATTACAATTATTCAATAATAATTCTTCAGTTGCTAAATAAAAAAAATAACAAAAATTTTATTATAAAAAACATGCGAATTATATTACAAGTAAAATACGTCTCGGCATTTCATAGCATTCAGTATTTGTGTATTTTTTTTATTTTGCGAAAAATGTAAAAATTATCGGAAGTATTTTTGAGAAATCTAATGAGAGATTATTTAAAAAATCATTTAATCATAAAGAAGCCGAAAATATTGAATGATCGCAAGATGTGTCGAATACGTCTCTGCATTCTTCTAGTACCTAATATAGTTTTTGCGAGCAGCCTGTAGGTAGCTGCTGTAGTCTGTGAGCAAGTAATCATCATTTTTTACTGGTAACCAATTTAGTTGGTTTTTGTCCGTTTGTACTTTCTATCGGCCTTCGTGAAATCATTAACTTCGATTTATTTATTCATATATTCGTGGCTTAACTTTTATTACCTGGTTTAATTTAATTGTTTTTAAGGTCCTCCTTTCTAAAAAAATGTTGTTTTATGTGATTTCTCGCGTAGCAGAGTAGGCAGAGGGAACTTAGCGTTAAGGCACTCAGTTTAGCCCAAATTGCCTTACGATAACTATCGGACCACTCGCGATGGTCATGGGCTTAATTCCTATTGCGGTAAATATAACACATAAAGGTTCATAAGGCTGTTAAACGTAACTTTGCAATATTTCTGAAGGGTGGAAAGTGGAGAATGGACTAACTTTACAACATTGTAACAAGTAATAAGAAGAAACAGGGGCATTAATGACATCTGCTTTTTTTACTTCTTTTGTTTTTTTTTCATGCTGTATCCCACGCATACCAGAGTAGGCAGAGTAGGAACCTTTAAATTAGAGGTCTCTATTATCGAGATATTGTGTGTGGCGGATGTCAACGCCGCGCTTTGTCTTGTTATCAAAGGGAGGAAATGATAATAATTAGTAATCGGCATAGCATTAAAATATAGAAGTGTGTTTTCACGGCAGGTGTGGACCGGTATGTACGAACATATAGGCGAAACCAGACTGTGGGACACCGCGCTGGGCGTGTCTTGCATCGTCGTCTTGTTGCTGCTTAGGGTGAGAGTGCTTGGGAAATACTTTATTGTAGGATACCCGCCCCCGCGCACGGCTTAGATTTATCTAAAGCAAGAATGCTCTAAATGGTTGATTTCTCTGAGTTGAAATGGAACCCACTGCTGACGCGTGGTGCGGAACATAGACTGTCACGCTGTACTGCGACATCCTCAGCTATCATTTTTCGGCTAAAAAATGTCTCTGGATGTTAGGTGGCGAAACTTAACACCACAGTACTTACTATGGGTACCGGAGAAGAAATATTATTTTGAATATAAACCTGTTTTTTCAACTGTGTCACATAACAATGAAGATATTATCATTTTTTAACTTCATGCTTAGTACCAAACAGGTTAGCTGAAAAGAAACTAGTGCTAAGACACTGCGTTGTTTTATGACTTTCATGAATACACGTTACTAGTGGAGGGCTGTTATTGAGGCATGTTATGGGTTCGATTCCTCGTTCTGGTGATGATCAAGACAGGCAGGAGAGGGAGCAGAGTCAGCGATGACATGCTATAATTTTTTCAACACTAAACTTATGTCATAACATTTTTTTCTCTACTATCCCCCGATTTCAAATAGTTAAGTATTTGATTAGAATTCGAATGTTTAACGTGTTCACTTCTTCATTTGACAGTACGGATAATGAAATAGTGTCTCTCAATACAAAACAACCCTGATAATATATTTAAGCATTCTATAAATGGTATTACTTAAGTAGCGCGACCTGGCACCTGGCACCTTCACCGTCGAGCGCAGTTACAATAACAGTTACATGTATGTAACCGCAGCCGCATGTAGCAGGGCAGGCAGGGGGAGCCTAGTGGTAAGACCCTCCGTTTCCCACTTTCCGCCGAATTCTGGACGACTTCGGTGTTGCGTGGAACACGACCACGCGCTTTGCCTTGGCACCACGGTGAAGAAATGCAAAACTTTAATATTTCATTTCCTTGAATTAGAATCAAACCCAGTCTGTCGCGTTCACAGTCGTCCCACTTGTGTTTCTGCCTTGGCTGGCATTTAATGTAAACAGACAGCGGTATAATTGTTTTCTATTGACATGTGTCTCCTGCGTAAGTGTCTGAATGGAGACTGAGCTTCCCAGGTTCCCTCTGCCTTCGAACGCGAAACTAAAAAAATAATAGAACAATCTCACGAAGATTCACTTATAACAAACATTCAGCAGTCTGTGCGTGTACTAAAATTACCCAAGAACGCAGGGTCACGAGACTCACTTATCCATAGAATCTTCGTATTTAACTTAATCACTGAAACGCCTCTAGTACAAAAGAATTATTATGATGATTATCCCAGGCACAAGTCGCGGGGCATTCGTGCAGGTTGCTGGAGATGCTGTCTAGCCGCAAATGTCGACATGCTGTTTACCTGACTCTCTCTCTGTCTCACATACATACTACTAGTACTTAGTCATGAATGGTTTAATGTTATGCAAAGATTTATTTACATCGACGGTCGTTATTGAAGATTCATCGTACATTTTATTTATATACACATAAACAGAAGGATCACAAGCACGTGACTGTAACCACTGACAATTATACCGCTGTCTGTTATTAAATGTTATTAAATGCCCGCCAGGACAGGAACACAAGTGGGACGACTGTGAACGCGACAGACTGGGTTTGATTCTAATTCAAGGAAATGAAATAGTAAAGGTTTTCATTTCTTCACTGTGGTGCCAAGGCAAAGCGCAGGGTCGTGTTCCACGCAACACCGAAGACGCCCAGAATTCGACGGAAAGAGAGGAGCGAAGTGTTTTAAAACTAGGCTCAATAAAAAAAATGTCAGCTGTATTTTTGACAATAGATGTTGTGTTTGTTTGTTTACAGAAAGTAAAAGACATAAAAATTGGCAGCAGCGACACTGAAGACGGTAAGATCGAGAAGTGCAGCCGGTTCAAAGCAATCGTCTCCCAATCTCTATGGTTCCTCTCCACCACGAGGAACATCACCGTAGTGCTGGTGTGCGCGGCGCTCGCTTACTACTTCGATACGCAAAATAAGCAACCTTTTGTGTTGACTGGTAAGTTTTTTTAATATACAGGGTGTAACACGATCGACGGATGTCGGACGGTTGTCTATTGGTAGAGGACCTCAGTCTGTTTCACCCCATGTATGTTAACTCCAGTTAGATTTTCAGTTGTTCTGCAGATATTTGAGAATTTGTGATTTTTTGGACTAATACTTGTATTTTTTAAACTTATATCTAGAAAATGTATATTTAATGATATTTTGTATATAATTAATTCATTTGCTATTAGAATTTTGACATTTTTAGGTTAGTTTTAGGAATAGATAAGATAGCAAGGCTATCTTCTTTAATATTCTATCTTGTTTTCAATTCTTATATCAGTCAATTGTCTATGCAATCTATATATATATAAAAGGACTTGTCCTCACTGACTGAGGTAAGACGCACGCTCAGTCGTAACCGCTGTGCGTAGAAACGTTAAATTTGACGTTAAATATTTACTTTCATAATCTGAGCATCCACTGGAAGGGATTTTAAAAAAAAATTACCCTAAAGGCATGAAATAGGGGTTGAAACTTTGTATGAAAAAAAAAAATAGGCACCGATTTTCATAAAATTTTAAATTTAGATTTTTAAAAGTATTTCATTGAACACGAGTTTCATCGTTTTCTAGAATTCTCCCCCTAAGGTTGCATATAAGGGGTTAAAACTTTTTTATATAATTTTTTTTAAATCGACACATTTTTATATTTTTTGAAATTCAGACTCTTAGAAGTATTTAATTGAACATGTGTTTCATGGTTTTCTAGAATTCACCCCCTAAGGGTGCAAATAAGGGGTTCAAAGTTTAAATGGAAAAATCTTTAAATCGCCACCGATTTTTATAAAATTGGAAATTGATACTCTTTAAAATATTTTATTGAACACGTGTTTCGTGGTTTATTAGAATTCACCCCTAAGGGTTGTAAATAAGCAGGCGAAGCTGCGCGCGTCCACTAGTCATTAAATATATATAGAAGTAAACATAGATTAGGTTCTCCTTTTTTTCAAAATAAAAAAATGTACTTTTATACAGTTTTGTAATGTAACGTAAGGCTTAAAAGGTAAAACAGTCGCGTTATTATTATAATATGGTTCAAGCTGAATCGAACCGTTCCACTTGTTGCTGGTTTCTTATACGTCACTAGAATGTTTACAACGCACTATACGCTGGAAAATCGATATGTCTTGTCTGTGTATTTCTCTTTAGTTATATTTTTGTAATTTTAATTTCATCTTGCACGAATATGCTTGATCAATAATTTAATTTTAAATATTCAGCCAGCGAACCTGCTGGGTTATGACACTTGTGCTCGTACGGTCGGGTACGTGGGTACCAAGATATATCAATTTTATTGTTATTAAAAACATAAACTAACAAGTTTGCGTTTTGTCTATATTTGGTAACACATTCAGGTAACATAATGAAGTGAGGGCTTTTCAAACTGATAATTTTGTTTAGCTTCACGCTGTATCCCGCATATATCAGAGTAGGCAGTGGGAACCTAGTGTTAAAACACTCAGTCTCTATTAAGTGTTGAGTGGCGGAACTTGGTACTGCGCTTTGCTTGCTTGCTTGCTTTACGAGAACGAGGTAAGTGAAAAATATTTCACATGTTCGAGCTCTTTGAGTTGGAATCGCCCCCACACCCTTCCCTATTGCGCTTACACTTGACAATCGCAAGCTTGTGCGTCTGCGCCTCGACTGGCCTCATTATCTAAGGTTAAAAGTAATTTCTTCCTTCCTTCACTCCAGGCGAAGTGAAAGCAGGCCTGCCGGAGATCTCTCTGCCGCCATTCTCCGCGACAGTGGGCAACCACACCTACACCTTCACCGAGATGGCGTCGACTCTCGGCTCCGCTATCTTCGTGGTGCCGCTGCTATCGATTTTGGAAAATATTGCGCTCGCGAAGGTTTTCTGTGAGTATCTCGTTAAGATTAGATCTTCATTGACCACTACATAATTATAACTGGATAGTACCATTCTTTGAACCTTTTTGAAATAGGTAGGCAGACTGAGAAGTCATTCGTCGATCAATTTGAAACAATTGAATGAAACAACAGTTACCTCCCGCACGCAGAATGTTATTGTGAGAAAGTTCTTTTTTTTAGAGCATGAAGTTAATGTTGTTACCCCTTTTCCTTCGTGCCGTCGATCGGGCTAGGTTGTGCTGTAGTTACACAGCTTCTATACTATATGGATATTTATCGCAGCTGAAGGCGGCTCGGTGGACGCGACGCAGGAGATGGTGGCGCTGGGGCTGTGCAACATGGCGTCGTCGCTGGTGCACAGCATGCCGGTGTCGGGCGCGCTATCGCGGGGCGCCGTCAACCACGCGTCGGGAGTCGCGAGCCCCGCCGGGGGGCTCTACACCGGGGCGCTGGTGCTACTGGCTCTGCAGGTGGGCTCTAATTTGTTAAAATGAAGAAGATAGTAGCAAATTCATGCGATCGTCCAAAATATTTCTATGGGGGAACTGGACTGTAGACCAAGGTTGAAAAAAATATAAGTTTTGTGTCAAGAAAAGAAAAATTACAGTAATTAATTAATTGATTGCGTTTTCATTTAAATTATATTGCTTACCTAATAGTAATCATAATAAATCCTAATACAAATCATAATTAATTTAAATAATATCCGATTTTTCAATGATATTTTCCAGTACTTCACTCCATACTTCTACTACATCCCGAAGGCGTCGCTGGCGGCCGTCATCATCGCGGCCGTCGTCTTCATGATGGAGCTGCACGTCTTCAAGCCGATATGGCGGACTAAGAGTAAGATAATAAGTTTTTTTTCGTATCCAGTTAGGTATATCTTTTGGTTTTGGTGAAACAATAAATGTTATAAAATAACGTAATAGATGATTTTGTCAAAAATTTTTACGAAAGGGATTAACTACCCTCAGCTACTCAATAAGTTTATTACGTACCAATGAGATTTCCTTTAAAAAAAGTAACCTTCCTTCAGCCTGAAAATAAGGAACAAGAGGTTCCTAGACTTTGCAAATTGGTTAATGGGGACAAGAATGCCGATTTAACTATCAAGACTACACTAGAAGTCCGAGTTCCCTAAGCGTGAACAAAAAAAATAATGAAGGCATATGTACATATATTATTTCCATATATCTTTCCAGAGGTGGACATAATCCCGGGCGTAGTGACGTTCGGCGCGTGCCTACTCACGCGCCTCGAGCTCGGCATCGTGCTCGGCATTGCCGTCAACCTGCTGTTCCTGCTCTACGCCTCCGCCAGGCCCGCCGTCAGGGTCACTAGCGTGGTCTCCGAGGGCGGCGTGCCCTACGCACTGGCTCGCGTGGACCGCGCGCTCGCTTTCCCGGCGGCCGAGTTCGTGCGGCGCGCGCTGCGCAAGGCGGCTGGCGACGCGCCGCTCGTGCTGGACGCACACCACGTGCAGGCCGCCGACTTCACCGCCGCCAAGGTACGCTTAGAGTGTGTCCACATCCATACATATGTGATTTATTATAACATGCTGTGTATATAGGGTCTACCCTAGAGAAAACCTAGTCTGAAGACACTCCGCTCCCCACTTGCCGTATTGAGTGGCACAACTCAACGCCCCGCTTTTGCCTCCACGCTAGTACAAAGAGATAAAAATATGAAATAGTTAATTTCCTCGTTTAGGAATCGAACCCAAAACCTGTCGCGCTTACACGATTGCGCCCCTGCGTTAATACATGTTAAACACAGTTATTACATGGATCAAATCTCATCTACAAAGATGATTAAATAGTTTTATCTTATTACAATTACAAATAATATTTTTTCTTAAAAACTAAAAACAGGGAATAAAGGCCCTTATCGAGGACTTCCACGCTCGCGGTCAAACGATCATTTTCTACAATGTGAAGCCGTCCATCGCGGAGGTGTTCCGCGGCGTTAAACCGCGTGAGTTCGTGCACTGCTCGTGTCGCGCGGAGTTGGAGCGGTTACTGTTGACCGCGCAGAGACGGCGAGCCGCCGTCACTGGCGGTAGTGCCGGCAGTAGTAATACGTGGTAGATACAATTTAGACACAACGTTTATCTGTATATTTTGTTGTTTATTTTTAATTTATATAATATTTTTTGAGCTATTATACTATCACCGGCCAAGTGTTCAAAGTTCAAGTTCAAATTTTTGTTACACAAAAATTAGCTTAACATATAAAATTAGCTTAACACATAAAATTAACTATAACATATATTTTAATGACACATTTTCAGATTGCAGGAAACATGTATTACGGTGGAAAATAAATAAAAATATGCAGTATTGAGTGATTGTAGTCAGCTACCGTAGTCCCCGCGCGCCGCCCGCCGCCCGCCGCCCGCGCCGCTGCTGTAGAAACTACACTTGTATGTAAATATCGATTTAGACAAACTTATATTTATGTAATTTAAATAATTTAATGTACATCTAAGTATGGGTGACCGGCGAGTTTTTAACAGTATTAGATTTGTGAATGAATAAATGTTCTCGAATGTTTTTTTGTATGTGTTTCTAATACACTCCTTATCGCGAGCTGATTCCATAATTCAAGCGTATCTTTTATGTTACAAACTGAATAATAAACAAATATTTATTTATGACGCCGTCGCGTATATCGTGGCGCAGCGGCGCAAGGGCGTGACTGCAACGCGGCGGTTGTGGGTTCGATCCCCACTCGAGAAAGTGAAATATTTAAAAAAAATTATACATCTATCTTTGTCTATCCTGCTCTAGTGCTGCTATATATAAATAGTGTTTTACTTTTATATTTCTTTAGTAGCAAAATTAAGTTAAATGCAGAGGAACTCGACGCTTGTTTTCGGATCACCGACCAAATAATAAAAATTAAAAACTTAAATTTAAAACCACTATCACCATAATCAAACATTCTAATTTTAATTCAAACAATACCATACGCTATTGATTATATTAAACTAGCGGACGCGCGCAGCTTCGTCTGCTTATTTGCACCCTTAGGGATGAATTAAAATAAACCACGAAACACGTGTTCAATTAAATATTTTTAAGTCTGAATTTACAATTTTATTAAAATCGGTGCCGATTTAATTTTTTTTCCATACAAACTTTCAACACCTATTGAAATAGGGGTTGAAAGTTTGTAGGGGGTAAGGGGTGAACCCCTTTAGGGGTATTTTTCAAAATCCCTTCTTAGTGGATGTCCAGATCATAAAAGTAAACATCTGTCCAAATTTCACGTTTCTACCATCAGCAGTCACCACTGTGCGTGCGTCTTACCTCAGTCAGTAAGAACAAGTCTTTTATACATATAAAGATAACATTTAATATAATAAGACAAAAATGGGAGATAATCAAATATTTATTATACAATCGTCACACAGATCTGCGCACAGCCTCCACTCCCTGCGCTCCCTCCTCTCACCTCCTCTATTCCCCTCTCAGTTATACATACACATACAATGTCCATATATCTTCGACTCCAAAGTATAAGCCTGCTAAATCCGTTTCTTGTCATTTTTATATTATTCATAAGTGTAAAAAATATAGAAAATATTCTTTATATTTTATTTCATACAGTAAAGAATACAAATCAATTTTCAAAACTGTAAAGACCTTCAGATAATATACAAATACTCATAGTTTTTTTTTATACTTTTCTGTCTCTCTTACTATTTAGACTGTTACCAGGTTTACACTCTCAGCCGACGATATTTATTTAATATAGATATATCGCAGCTTGGCAAGGACCAAAAAAGCGAATTTGTATTTTTTTTAAAATTTTAATATTACATAATTTAAAACTTTTAATCAATAAAACATTTAAATATAATTTTAATTATATAAATTGAAAACTTGCCAAAGTGCGGATATTAACAAAATGAATGTAATAAGACAACCGAATATACGTATTTAAGGAATACTCGTCTACGTCTAAGCCTACGTTCGCCACTCATTTTATAAAAAAATCTTTTTTTCTCTAAAGCCAAATCAAATTTATAAAAATTTCGAATCCTATAAGTGTATGGTCTTCAATGCATCCTATAGGAAACATCAAGATGGCAGACATTTCAGGTGCTGTGATTGTCAAGGACCATTGAGCAGAACATCTGAATGGCTGTATAAGTTTGTTGATTTACTTAAAAAAAATTAAATTACTTTATAAAAAAATAAAGGAAGCTTGTAGCAGATATGAATTACAAAATGATTTAGATAAATTTAATAATAGTTTTAAACTTATATTTACGATATATATATATATATATATATATATATAAAAACACTTCATTTCTTTTCCTAATAGTTAACTAAAGTTTAATCATCAGTTACTGGCACGATAATGGATGTTCTTGTATAAATTCTACTAAAAGTGAGCCAAAACTTACAAGACGAGGAAGACGGAGGATCGTAACGCGCGCTAAGAGTAAATAAATTCGCTTCGAACGGTCGCACTCATTTGGATATTATCTAACATTAATGTATATATAGCTCACCTATATATAATTTTTTTAAACGAAAAATTTACCAAAACTAAATTCTATTTGCTGTCACTTCGTACCTTGCATTGACTTTAGAACATTCTTCAGATATGACACTGACATCATCACCAGACCTCCACTACTGCCACTTACTAATAATCACAATTAAACTAAATTAATCATAATTATGATTTAGTTTTTACCATATTACAATTAAAATGCGATTTGTGATCAAAGAAACCAAACAAAGCCTAGTTTTATTTTAGTTCACATCCTATTTGCAATATATGAGATATAAGAGTAAAATACGGTTTGTGTAGACTAGCACTAAGTCGACACCGAAGTTCTAGAGTATTCCGGGGCTTAACTTACAATGGTATACTGTGGGCGTTACCTTACGTTACCTTACATTACCTAAGTTACCTAAATACTTACCTTATAAAGAGTAAACTGTATCACTAGTTTCACAATATAAATGCATCCCTCGCTCGTCGCTCTAACACTTCTATCTCACTCACACACTTGCCTTATAGACTTTGACAAAGTCCAATCGGAGTGTCGATATAATATTATAATGCGGTCGTACTATGTGCATCTAGAACCGCAGACTTTACCTATAATGTGTATAATTAGTATTAACGTTTCCGCAGTACAAAGTTGTATCTACAAAATAGTATATATTGAGCCTCTTGTCAATATATAGTAAAAAACAAAGCTATTTCTGAGCATACTGTCATTATAATTAATATTACAAATCATATTTATAATTAACTATATTCCCATTCCCGCATATACTACTTTATACTCCGGAGATTAGAACATGACACCTAAGAAGTGTCGTAGTCCTATCGTAGTGTTTTGTGCGGCGAGCCCGCTCATACATACATATGTAACAACACACATTGAGCTACAGGCGCGTACTATCCAACTTGGGTTAGGTGAAATAATTAAATTAACATGTCTATGATGACAAAACCATTTTATGATAATACTGTAAAGATATATAATCATTCTTCTTTGCGTTTTGAATTTTTCTTTATCTGGTAAGATTTGAAGCACCTATAATAAACTTTACAAATAAAACAGTCTTCTTCGCGCCTCATATTAAATAGTACACGCCCTTTACATAAAATAAGAAAAAACGAAACAGTCGTTATATGGCAGTTATCGTGACCTAGAACTGAAGTCCACACCATCCCAGCCCGACCACTGAGCCATTACACTTAGTATTAAATGATTTGAGGGCCAGAATAAATATATTTCAATAGTAATTATTCTAAAAATAGTATTTTTTTTGTTTTTATTTGTTTTATGTCTAATTCTATAATTGTGTATGGCTTTATGAGACCCTCTTAACTTTAGAATGGAAAAATATTTTATGTTAATCTTAATTATAATATAATCGGCACCATAAGAGTAATATTTTGAAATTGTTTTTTATAGATTTGCTTGGCCATTTGGTTACTTTATAAATAGTATGGTTGCTAATTTGGTTGGTGGTTGCGGAATGTCCGGTGCTCAGTACTTCAGCTGGTCGTCGTCGTCTAGATCCGCGAGAGCGAGTTTACTGTCTATCACTGGAATTGGATAACATATTATGTTACTAAGTATGATTATATCAACAGATGAAAATAGAACATTCAATATTTATTATCATGAGAAGTCTCTTAAAGTAAATTACATATGTTTTTTGTTAACTTTTCAAATATTAATGTACATTTAAAGATATTAGTCACCATTGCTGGTTTCGGTTTTTATAGGTTAGCTATAATATATAATAACCTTTATCAAGACAGACTTTTACAGACTTCAATAGATCTAAATTTTGTTTCATTTAGTGTTATATATCAATCACTTCACTTATATATGACTGAAAACTGAAAATATTACAAAATATTATATATATAATTTTTTAGTTTTCCAAGTTATGAATACATTACATAACGCATATATATACTTACGTTGGTCCGGGATAGTAGTATGGCGGGGGCCGCTCGTACTCCGTGGGTCCGTGGTAGCGAGGGGGGCCTTCCTCCCAGTGCCTGCAACCGCCACCCGCACGACAAGTGCTCACTCATTACCGTATATGTATATATGTTTGTCATAAAAGTGATAAATGATCATGTGTAATCTCTAAATACTGACTTTTGACTACTATGAGGATGTATTCGAGATATATACACAAAAGTTGTGAACCACCAGAAGCAATCCCAGGAGATGTTTCAGCCGACATACAAAAACTTTACTTGTTGTCACAAATTATGTGACAAAATTTATATTCTCAATTTAAGGTAATAATTGTAAAGACAAGTTAAAAGCATAACTTTTAACTTATTTTTCCTAACGAATAATAAAATATTTTTTTATTGTTTTTTAATGAATACTCATAAATAGTGTCTCAACCTTAGATCCCCAGATTCCCTCTGCGTACCCTACTTTATGCGGGAAACTGTGTGCGCACTATGACAAAAAATGCAAGTATAAAAAGTGTCTCTGCTTACTTTGGCGCCATATCATTATATCTGCGCGCGTGGTGTGCGTCGACAGGCGGCGCCACGTGCGACGCGCCCGCGCCCTCCGCTGAGCGCCGCCGCGCGCCCCCGCGCTTCTCCGCGCTGTAGGCGCTGTGCACACACACGCAGGTTACCTTACCACCCTGTACATGAAGCACGCCGGGGTACCGTCGCTGGTGGGTTTACGCCGTGGAGGTCTAATGACCGGCGTCATACGTCATACTTTAGGCGTCTGTCTGATTTAGCCGCCAATTTCATCTATACGGTATACTTGACCCATTAGCGATCTGACCCCAACGTAGCTTATCACCCACACACACACACACAATGCACCACCGAACCGACGGCACAACTACCCTCAAACTTTTAATTGATCAATTACAACTGATTTTGTCAAAATGTAGCTTTTTGCCCAATTTCATGCGCGAACCGACGGCACTGATACTTTTAACCAATCAGTGATTACAGTTTTTGTCCCAAAATTTGGCAGTTGCTCAATTTCAATGTCCTCATACGAATGGCTCTAAGTGACGAGTGACTCTCGTTCTGTCGTGTTAAAATAATAAATAATAAAATTATTTACCAATAGGTTCTTTCCACGCCGTCGGCTCGGAATGTGAACTTTAAGGAAAAAGAAATTTCAAACAGAATTCAGATGAAATAATAATATAATATGAAATATAATAAAATAATTATAAGTTTTGAAAAAAACAAATGTTTGGTACATTTAAAGCTTAATATCATCTGCATACTGCTTGCAACATCAAAGATCACACTGACAAAGAAAACCATGCACTAATTACTAAAGAATAATGTGAATTCTCTGGAATTAAGATTATAGAGTAGTTAGACCTTATAAAAGAGGGCTATAATATCACCGATTTAAGTTTGGTGTTAAGTGTAGGCCTCGACATGAAAAGAAAGAGCTATTTCAAATATTCATGCAGTTACAGTTAATCACATAAGACGCTGGTTGTGTGGCAATCAATTTAAAACATGGATTATTTTCAGTTGAAATATGGATTAGTTTATACATTAAGCAACTAAAATTTTCATGGCCGACGTTTATACTCATAAATTTACTGGGTAAAGCTAAATGTGTAATCATTTACTTTATGTGGAATGAAATACTACCTATATATTTTTTTCATTTATACAAATTTCCTATCATACTCAAACAGCATGATAGCAATTGTACTTAACATTTTACAAAAAAATGCAAAGTATAGTTTGAAAAAATCTTAACAATTTTAGTTGCCATAATAATAATTGAAAAACTCGGATCACAACAAACCTCTTATGTGCAATAAACACAACTAGTAATGGAATGATAAATGGATTGTTAGTTACCAAATAACTAGACGCTCTTCGCTCTCCGTCTTCATTCATTCAATAAGAAATTAATATAACATATATTATACAAAATACATAACTAACTTAAAGTCCCAATATGAAACTATTTCGATGCTAAAACACTTATAATTACAGATTATAAAAAAAAGATTATAAATACTTTTACTTAAATAAATGCAGTTCTACAAGTTACAATTCATTATTTTTTATTAATTAAATTGTTAATTTATTTAGAAAATAATTTATAAATAAATTAATTAGTACGTTTAAGAGGATTTAACGTGTAGACCTAGTTACAACTAAGAAGGGAATGCTAGCAAAGTCAAATTCCTTTGATCCCTGTGTTAAGTCTAATTCAATTCACTGCAGTGCACCTCTGTGTCTATGATTCATTATTCTATCTATGATCTAAGAGTATATTGATATGGCTAGGTTTACTTTTAACATAAGCGACATATATTGGTTTTGGTCGATCGGTTCTTTCATTTTTTAGCCCCCGACGACGATGGTAAATTTGACGTGTATGTCTGTCTGGAACATCGTAGCTTCCAAACGGACACAAGGAATTTGATTTATTTCCTTTAGTTTATATGAAAAGTACCATAATTAAGTGTTAAAAGTTTTTAGGCATGATGCAATCAAAATATTTTCAACCATTTGAATATTATCCGTTCTTTTCTAGTTGTTTGTTAACCTTTTAGAGCTTTTTATTTCGGGGAATTTTCATTTTCAACAACATCTACAGCGATTTCAAGACCAAATTCAGCCATTATCAGCTCTGGTTCACAAATATTACATACTGATATAAATTGTATGCTTATTCTGTAAATATCTACGTATATAAAGATTAAATGAGAATAATTTTAATAATATTTTAAGTCTGCTTATATCTAAACTGATTAGATCAATGTCTGAGATTCATTAAATTACATCTATGTCTTAAACCCTGCCACGCGAAGCTACACATACATACATTTACATTGAAAACGCGTCCAGAATCCTCACTCTTACAAAATAGTAATAGCCTTGCGCTACAACAGGCATACAGACATTACAAATATTTTCTCATTTTGGGTATACTCTAGCTCACTAATCGCGAGTGAGGCGCAAGCGGTCGGTGAGGTTAGCAATGGACGAATACTGTAGTGGAAGCATATGAGTTATGGCAAATAATATATCCGTATGATTATTATAGAAGTATTTTGTAAGTATACAAGTTAATATCAGTTTTACTTAAATTATAATTAATTCCGCACAAACAGCCATAAATCTCGGGCCGTGGAAGACAAAGCGAAATCAGTTCACTACTTTAAATTGGTCATACGACAATATCAATATCAACTCACGGTCTTTATGTCTAAAATATCTAAGACACAATAACATCAAATATATGGACTATTCAATATAAAATGGTAAAATTTTTAAAGATTACGTTAATATTACATCCAAAACAGTACATAAGCAATAAAAACTTTTGAAACCATTGCCAAAACGACTGACAAGGCAACGCCTCATGATTTCAAAAATGTCAAAATCTCATTTAGAGTATAAACGTATAAAATGATCACATCATCGAACATCAATAAAAATGTTTTCAAAACATATCACAACACAAATTTGATTAATTTAATGATATAAAACAAGCGGACGAAAGGTAGCATTGGTGTGCGCTTGGACACAATAGCGTCTACTCGGACTCGTGAATGCCGGACTCGTTGTCCTCGTCCTTGGCGTCGAGGCGCGTCTTGAGGTCGTCAATGAGCGCGGCGGGTGGGCCCGGCGGCGACAGCAGCTGGCAGACTACCTCGCGGCCCTCCAGCACCACCTGCGTGCCCCCCGCGCCCCCGGGCGGCCCCCCTAGGGCTCCCGGGTCCGCGTTGCGGCCGCGCCACTCGGCGATCTTGCCTTCGATGTCGAGCGTGCTGCGCTTGGAGCCACTGCCGCCACAGGTCAAACACGCCAAATCGCGCATGCCCTCACTAGCGCTAGCTAGGGCGACTAACCACACGGTCAACCTCTTACACATTCCCTTAAATTACCGTAAAAATAAATAGTTTCGCCTCATTTACTTCAAATTTTTCTTTGGTGGTATTTTTTGAGAAGAATTTTAGCAAGAGGTTCACCGTGTCCAGTCTAAACTATTCTATCGCCCACAGAACAGCTAAATGATCCAATCGATGAGTAATGCAAGAAATGACATGCGCGATGCCGATCTCCAAAGGGAGGACAGAGTATTACACGAGTCCTCGCGAGAGGTCACTATCACCTACCGAGAACGGAAAAGGAACTAAAAGAAACTGAACTAAACATAAGTGAACAGTCTGTCGTTAGGTAGTGCATGCCACTACGATGCGGGAGTCGCATGCCACTACGATACCAGCATGCTTTCTTATAACTAGTTGTTACATTCACCTCTTAGTATGACACTTAACACCGTTTGTTACACAATAATATGTTAATTCGGAATTATCTTTCATACCCATGCATAGCGCACACGGCTTTGAATGACGTTGTTTACTGTACAAAGCGAATAGTAATATGGTAACTTGAAAGACGATATCAAAGCCTTGTACGCGGTAAAGGGAAGCAAGGGGCAAGAAGGGCTATCAAGGTAGCGTGTAGCGAGCATGCTGCGGGCAGAGGGCGGAGAGCGGAGGGCGGAGGCCGGCGGCACTTACTTGGCGAGGGGAACGTTATCGCGGTCCGCGTACGCGTCATACAAATACTCGCTGCAACAGACAACACACGCCGGTTAGAGCGCACGCGCACGGCAACACCCCGCGGCACCCCGCTAATTAACTCTTTAAAATTTATACTATTTATTGAAATTGAATACAATTTACTTAGTACGAATTGAATATTATTACAAAAAATATATATTTAAATTTCATAGAGTTCGTTAGAGGATTTATAAAGTGCCGCAACATTCCAAACAAAAGGGGCGAATGGGCAATTAGGTATCGAAATAATCATGTGAGTAACTGCGACTGTACATGAGTTGACTACGTCGACATCTTCTATACTAGTGCTACTGTACTTTACAACTTAATATTCAGTTAAGTAGTTTGGTAGATATTTAGAAAAAAAATATGTACGACGCTTTTTACGAGACTTAAAAATGTTATAAATATAATCTATACTTTAAGAAAATCTTATATTAGACATCTATTGTTTAACACCTTAAACTAAGGAAGCTGTCACTGAAATGTAAGTAGTTAGGATGATGTTTGATGAATCAAATCAAAGAAAAAACTATGAAAGGGACGTCTATCTAGTGGTGCTAGCTACACTACAGGCGGCTCTCACGCGGCTCATCGGAAAACGCATGCACTACTAATTACTGAATACTTCATTTAATCAAACAATTTACCTTACAAAAGTCTACAGACCAAGATAATATAGAGACCAACTGTATTCAGAATATTTTAGTAACACAACAATCTTTGCTAACATTCAATAGTACGTGTCAAACTAACGTTATTTCACTAGCGATCTGCTTCTGCAATAACGTATTATTAGTAATATTAACCACTTCAAGGACCATACTAAAAGGAAACAAATCTAAGAATAAGAATCAAAAGTGTTTGCAAATTCCAATGAGCCAGGATATTGCGGGGTCTGTGCAAGCCGCTATGGGGTCGAAGAGCACACGTCTCGAGCGAACAGTGAGCACACCCTGCCTCGGCCTACCCTTGTTGAGTAACGTATTACATATTCTCAACAAGAGGAGCCGCGTGGGCGCGCCGGCGGCCGCCGCGTTACCGTCGCCGGCGAGGCGTCACCGCGCGCCGCGCCGCCACAGCGCCTCGCACTCGCTGCGACATAACACACAGTCAGCTGCTGTCTCTCGACCACTCAATACTACCCCCCGCCCTATTTAGACTACAGCAGTCTATTTTTATTATTTAACTGTCACTAACTGTCAATTGAACCACAGATTAGCTATGCAATGTTATTCTAATTTTTATATTTTAAATGTAAGTTTAAAGTATTTCTTTATGTGAGAAATAAAAATATTAAAAAAGTAATTTCATCAAAGTGTTATTATAATCATATTGCACTACACCAAAGAAGAATATTGTAATGACGGTGAGTGAAATCAAAGTAAAAATAACTTGAAGAAGTAACAGAAAATTTAGATTGTCTAAACAACCTAGCTAAATACTAAAACTACGATTTTTGTCCCAAAAACTTAACACTGACTCATTAAAATTCATATTGTTTAGTATTCAAATGTTTTTTACAAATTCCTTGATAATCCTAATATTATAACAATAATAAAGGCAGCTATTGAATCCGCGATTTTTGGCTCTTCAACCACACAGAGACATGCCGCTAAATAAAATGAACATCGGGTTTGCGTCGACACTGCTTGTAACAAGAGAGCGGGATATCCCCCCAAATCAAAACTACCCCTATTATTGTAAATCTTATAAATATATACAAATTTAAAAATATATATAAATTTCCCCCTCTCTCAGCTACGAAGCGAACTAAACATGTGCTTTTAAATGATAACATAGGGCCCATTCACTGCTACTGGGATGAGGGTGCACGACAAACCCAAATCAGTCACGAAACTTATTAACGAACGAAACAGACATTAAATTATATTCAAATTATATAAAAAACGAAAAACAACTAAATTTGTAAATCATAAAGTAAATGAAAATGGCTCAAATGCAGTGTATTTTTTATATATTTTTTTAATTTATCAAGACACTGCATGTGATGCCAACACAACAATAATAATGGTAGATGAATGACATATTATCGTATTAAAGAATATCTATTTTTTTATCTGTGCAACTTATTCGTTTCAATAATAGAATTATGTTAGGTTATACCATATTAAATTACTTAATCTGTTATTTTAAACAGATTAAATAATTCATTAATAACTAAATTTAAATGTGTAAGTGTATTCATGTTTAGTAAATTATGTATTCTATTTTAGTATATCTTGATAGTTTAAAAACCAATAAGTATGTTATGTTTCTTTAAAATCGTTTTATAATTTTGCTAATTTACTATATACACAATGAAGTATACGTATATAATCAGTGTTCATTTTGGTTAAAGCTTGAAAATTTTTTTTTTTTTAGATATAATTTTTATCTATAAATTTTCCAAATAAGAAACATAAGTATTTTTTTTCTGAGGTGTATAGAATTGCAGTTTAATTGACATTAATAGTATATATGTGGGTAGGTATGTATGTATGTGTGTAAGCAGTGTCTGTATGAATACGTACGCCTCAACCAGCGGCCCGGGGTAGGGGTCGGGGTGACGGTACAGGCGCGCGAGGCGCTGCGCCACCACTAGCAACGGCAGGAACAGCGCGAGGCACCACGCCAGCGATATCCAGAAACCATTCTGGAAATTATGCGGAGATGGTGTTTATAAGAGTGTATTTGGTATTTCATATTCCCAGCAGTATACAATGATATTTATAGTACGGTCGATGAGTCATGGCCGCGGAGGAATCGTGTAGTTAGTCTTCTGAACTTTAACTCATTGTTCACTCGTAAAAAAAACCAAATGTCAGTGGGCCACGACTCACCAACTGAACTGTACCTACTTCTATTAATAGTACCTGTTATTGCTGTTTCGTGTCAGTGAAAGTACTTGTATGTGTTTTAAAATAGGTTTTAAATTTATATTTTTCAAACTTTTTTAAATGTTATTAATTTGATATAGAGAGTTTTAAAGTAGATTTAAAATACTTTTAGGATTTCTTTCACCATCAACGCTACATCTTGTTATTTTTATATTCATGTGGGAGTTCACTCAAGTGTGATATACAATATAAATTTGATATCTATATTTTAAACTATATGTCATATTGTATGCTACATAGTGAGCCTAGTAAATAAATAAATTCCAAAGATGTATTCTAGATATTTTATATAAAAAAAGAAATACTCACAGCAGGCATTAAAACAGCGCGGCACAACGAGTCCCTTGTGGCGTTAAACGCAACCGAGAGAGGCCCGCAGAGCCCCACGCGCTCGTTGGCGGCGCGCTCCACCATCGCCACGTACTCTTGTAGACGTTGGCCCATACGTTCGGCGAATTCGCGGGTTAGCTATAAATGTTTAATGTTTATAATTGTAGTACGTAAGTCTTATGAATTTTGGTTATTAATAATCTTTTTTTAGGAAATTGGTAAGAATT
This sequence comes from Heliconius nattereri, assembly GCA_013403645.1. Taxonomy (NCBI): domain Eukaryota; kingdom Metazoa; phylum Arthropoda; class Insecta; order Lepidoptera; family Nymphalidae; genus Heliconius; species Heliconius nattereri. Next base: position 307,503 of record JAAIXI010000245.1, on the reverse strand, counting down.
AAGGCAATTTCAATATAACTAATTAAGAAATATATGAGCATACATACATTCTGCACGAGGTCGGGTCCCTGTGTGTTGAGGAACATCTCGACGTCGGTGGTCTCGCGCATGCGCACGTGTATGGCCTCCCGCAGCGACGAGTGGTCGAAGCGCAGCACGTCGCTGAGGCGCGCCGCCGTGGCGTTGAGCTCTGCCGCCGCCGCCAGCATGGGCGCCACCACCTCCGCCTGCAGCCGCGCCAGCGCCGCCGCCGCCTCGCGCAGGTCGCGTGCCACCTCTGCAAACCCGCCCCGTGGCGCCAGCGCGCGTGCCGCGCCCTCCAGTTGCGCCGCCAGCTCGCCCAGCGAAGACGACGTTAGATTCACCTCCAGCGCCGCCTGCAGCCGCCCGAAGCCGAACTCGGACAAACCCGCGCCCGCCAGCGCGTCTAGACGGGCGCGCGCGCCTGCGCCCAGCACGCGGAGCGGGCGCCCGCGCGGCGGGTAGTCCGTGTGCAGCGCTGCAACGCCGGCAGCCACGCGCCGCGCCACGCCCGCGCCCAGCGCGCGCAGGTCGTGCACGCGCTCCAGCTGCAGCGCCGCGTACAGCGTCGCATTGGCGTGGCACTGCACCAGCGCCGCCGTGAGCGTGAGGCGCGTCGGGTCGTCGTCGGCGCGCGGCTCGTCAAACAGCGCGCGCTCGAGCTGCACAAAGCGCTCCACATCCGCGAACACGCGACTGCCGCGAGGCTCCTGCAGCGGGTCGCACACGAGGCGTGCCGTAGCCAGACCAACCGCGAAGTAGGCCAGTAGCGCCAGCGCCACGAGCCCGCCTGCCGCTAGCGCCAGCCCCACGCCAGCCAGAAGGCAGGAGGCGCCGGCGCCCTTGTTGCAGCAGTCACCGGCGCCGTACGCGTCGGGCCGCTTGCCGCACACGCCGCACAGCAGGCCCCAGGCCAGCAGCGCCAGCACAGCCAACAGCGCGGCGGCGGCGGCGCGCGATGCGTGACGGCGCGCGGGCGCGGCGCGGCGCAATGCGGCTGCGAGGCCAGCGGGCGCGCGCGATGCTGCGAGGGCGGCGCTAGCGTTGTGCGCGCGCGCGCTGACCTCGTCGGCGAGCGCGGCGAGACGCGCTCCGGTGGCGGTGATGGCGCCGCGCACGCGCGGCACATGTTGGTCCACAGTGCGCTTGATGCCGTCGAACACCTGCAGTCCGGCCGCCACCTCGGCGCGCATGTCGCCGTCCAGCAGCGCACTCACGTTGTGCAGCAGCTCCGACACGTCGGGGATCTGCGAACCCGCACACACACACGTCACGTCTGTGCACTATATGTACAACACACACACACACACACACACACACCACTACTCACCGTTGGAAAGTACTTGTCGAGCATCTGATCCGTGCCAGCGTGAAATTGTCACAAAATAAGCATTATTTCTTATCTAATCGCCACTATAATTAGATAAAAAATCTATATAATATTTGTAAACATACCCTGTTGTATTGTATCTCAGTATCGAGCTGGCCTATCTGATGTTTCTCCTGTAGTTGTATACACGGACGCTCCTTGCAGGTGGCCAACGTCCGCAGTAAGGACGACCTCACTTGCCGCAGACCTACAAAACAAATGTTATTGTAATTAACAGATAGTATAGTATAGGTACTGATATCACTAAATAGCATTAAATAAATATATAAAGTCAATGCAGTAACATACCAGCATTAAGATCCTCCGCTTTATTCCTCAAGAAAGCAGTCTTCCGTTGCACGTTCTTCAGCTGCGCCGGCACGTTCTCCAGCTCCGCCACCATACTGCTCAGCTTCTGCACAGACGTGGCTCTCGTGAACTGATCTAATTTGGTCAGCACCACTTTCCCGCTACTAGTGAGAGTGGCATCTAGCTGTTCCTCGAGTTCCTTATAGTTCTGTACGAGCAAGTGTCTGGCGTGGGCTTGTGTCGCATTGAGGAAGGTGCGCGCGTCCTGGATGCCTGCGCGGAGCGCGTCTGGGGTGGCGTGCGCGCCGCTCTCTATTTGGGAGTCGGTGGCGAACGCGCATACGACGCCGAATCTGCATAGACACATATATATTGATATATTTAACAAAATCTAAAATCAAAATATATATTTTTAAAATTTGACAAATACAAACTTTTGAATTGTCAACTTACATAATGATGTCAGTAGTATCAATTATACAAGAAGCTACGACCGACTCCGAAGGCAGATTCTGCTGAGAAGTCTTTTTAAAATATGTCTATTGAATGTAATGCAGGATAGTTGCCAGCTAATGTAATAGATTGTACCATTGATTTTGAAAAGAGCAACTGTTGAGTTTCTTGCCGGCTCTTCTCAGCAGAACTGCCTTCCGAATCGGTGGTAGCTTTTTGTTCATATGTTCATTCGACGATTCAAAAGTGCTTATAATAAGTTTATTTCAATAAAGAATATTTTGAATTTGAACATAATTTTACAATTAATGTATAATTGTATTATTAGCTTTGCATCGTATTTGAACATTTAATTCATAATCTTGGATACATTTATAATCTTGGATAGCATAACAAGCTTTGCTTATGTTTTGATAGTTAAATCCCCTGTGATATACATAGAGCTAATAGTAGAACAGTAGGACCAGACCTTTGGTATTTTATAAAGCCTGAAAGTTCCTGTGCGCATACCTCCAACACCGGTAGGTACTATCAGAGAATATGGAACTTGAATTGTGGTTACTTTGGCATTTATTATGTAATTAAAATGGAAAAGTATGGCTGTAGCTCCCTGCCAGACCCCTCTAAACTCTAATAAGTAACCACCACTACCACCCAAGACCCATAGTTGCCCAGACCGGTGTTAGGTGTATGTGCCTTGAAACTATCATGCTTTTTAAAATAACGCGTATGGCTTGCTTTGGCTCTTTTGCAATAGTTGAAATATATTTTGTTTTAGAAATCTTTTGTTTCGAATCTTTATACTTGAATATAATTATTTCTCCAGCCAATTTAAGTAAAAAGAAATCTCTAGTTGAGTTTTTTGCCTTGCCACTAGACTGTCTTTCGTAACCAACAATAAAGTAACACTACGCTCAGTCCATGACGTCAGTAATTATATTTTGATTTCCTTATAAAATTACCTTCTGCAGTCTTTTAACACGGTAAAATTACAACCTATACTTCTAATAAAATCAAAAGTAATTGATCTGTGTCTGTACGTGGGAGATATATCAGAAAAACTATTACTGGGTTTAATAGAACCGATCACATTTTTATTTTATTTTTTCTGTTTACCTGTGCGTGTTTTTACTATTGGATTCCGGCAAGCTTCGCTAAACATTTAGTGTTATTGTTTTATTACAATGGGTTCATAAATAAGAGAGTTACATCAATATAAAATATGTTTTTCGACACTTCAATACTTTAATATGAATTCGTACACACATGTTCGTACAATTATAAAGGACTTACAAGAATAGAGTGAGAAGGCCTATGAACACAATTGCGAGTATGCCCTTAAGACAGGAGTCATACTTCCTGTCGAAGGGCCTCCGCCGTCTACCGACCCTGCACCACTGGCAGCAGCACCAGAATAAACTGAAACAATTTAATTAAAAACTTAACAGATTCCCAAATAATAAGTAACAGATTTCATTATTTAATATTATTATTATAAAAAGGACTAACAGTCTGACTGTTTAACATAATGAACTATTGGCCAGCCGGGGTTTTAATCTTACCCGGCAAGTGGAAATATGACGACGAGCAGGCCCACGACGACGATCACGGCGATGGGTCCCGCGTAGTGCGTGAGCAGGGTGCGCCACTCGTCGCGCGGCGATGCGAACTCTATTTGACCATCTGACACCATCACTATGCCTGGAATTGGAAATATATATATTATTAAGTATAAGCGTGCGGTTGTAAACGCGACTTGGTGGGTTCGATTCACACTCCTCCTGTGGCAACGAGGCAAAACGAGCTCCGTTACTGAACACGAAATGCCTCCAGAAAAAAAGTCGAAAGTGGGGAACGGAAGTGTCTTAATGGGAACGGAGCGGCGCGCCAAGACTAGCCTATAGTAAAGTGAATGAACAACCGCAAGACCCAGCCCATCCATTAAAATAAAACCTAGAGTAGCAAATAGTGATGAGGAGCAGGTCCGGTCTAGATCTCCGCCCACTTGTAGGAAAGGGGGACTGTAGAGCCGTTCTTTAGAGCCAATGTTTATAATGATGATCAAAAACTGCAGCCTTTCTTTTGTTTTTACACATTCCAATAATTTATACATTAAATTATGCAATGTTTTTATAATAAAATATCAATAGTAAATGATTAATTGTGAAGTTTCCCTTCATTATTACCATACATTGGTAAATACAACAAAACAATAACCAAAGGAAGGAAAATGAGACCACAACAGGGATGATGTTAAGCATTACAGAGCATCGTGTCAAATGTTCCTAGCTACAAATGGGAACAACAAGGCGTTTGTTGTTTAATTAATTGGTCAGTCACTCGTAGACCTCGACCAGCAGTTATCTTCACGTCTTCAATTGCTCTCGTATACCAGTTCTAATATAAGATATCGCCGCTACACGACAAAATAGTCATTATATCTATAAGTTTATAGGTGTATATTGCGTGTGTTGTCACATCGTGGATGTAGGACAAAACGATAGCTTGTTTAGGCCAATAAAATTGAGCGTCTCCACCGGACGCGCTGTCAGCTGCGAGTGCGGCGACGCAGTCGGTTTAATTACTGTTAAATACCCAGTTACATATATGTATGAAAGTATATATTTAACACTAGTGGCCTGCCCGCGGCTCTTATAGTTTAGACAGGCTGTTAAGGTATCCAGATTTTCAAAATAAAATATATCCTAATGTTGCCTAAACATAATAGTTATACAATCAAAAAATGTTCTTTCATATCCGTCCAGTCGTTCCGGAGATTAGCGTGTACAAACAGACACAGATCAATGAATCGTTTTTTTTTTCAATTTCACTCAAATTATACAAAAATTGTCCATGTATACGAAAATATAAATATGTGTACATAAATTGTTGTACTTTGTTTATGTAATATTTATAGTGTGTTACTAAAATATATTCAATGTACTGTATGTTTCCTAAAAAATAAATAAACATATTGCGTACATACAAAACGTAGGCGTTCACTCAAAGAGCCAGAGAAACAAACTATAAGCATTCATTTTTTTTAAATACAAAATGTGTTTTCCAAGACTACCTGCTTCTTTATTTTATTAAGTTGTTGCTACACATTTATAATTTCGATTCACAGCACAAGCGGCTCGTTGGTCTAGGGGTATGATTTTCGCTTAGGGTGCGAGAGGTCCCGGGTTCAAATCCCGGACGAGCCCAACCCTTTTTTACTTTTTTTGTCTATTTCTATTTTATAAGGCAGATTTTTTGTCACTTTATACGTTAAAGTGTACAATGGTTATAATAGTTATAAGATGTAGATATAGAAAGTGCGTTATTAATGCAGTAAATTTATTTTGTTAAATTTTTTTCGCAACATCAAATACGTTTTTTTAAGTTTACGCTGTACCTAGTTCCGTTTCCCGCTTTCCGTTGAATAATAGTAATAGCTGTTGATGGTAAATTAAGAATACGTATCATTGTATGAGGGTCCTATTTACTTGCGGACAACACGGGTCGGACGGACGAAATCGTTGTCATCTAATTAAGGCGCAACCCAGCACGTCTTTGCAAGATACATTTTCTGCAATCTTAGGAGAAAAGGCGATATAGGATGATAACACAAAAATGAAGTGGATATTGAACCACGGATGATACAGAGACTACTCGTACTCGTACTAACCTACGAGAGGTTAGCCGCATGTAAAGCAAACGGAAAAAGGGTATTATTATTTAAAAAAAATAAAATAAAAGTTTTTTAGCTATATCAGTATAGTCTATATACAGGTTGGAAGAGGCAGCGCTCCTTTTACTGAAACTGCATATGGGGTAAAATATTTCAAACCCAAAGTTGAAGAAATTAATCAAGGTACCTCAAGTTTGGACGTAGGATTTTTTTTTCATTTCACGATTTTTATCCATACCTGTATTTCGTATGACGCTTTTTTTTGTAAAAATTATATTTGTACTATAATATTTACAAGGGAAATAATTGTTAAATTTGGTGTCAGAAGTGACATTGCTTATCGTTGCATTTCTTTTTTAACCAACTTCAAAAAAGAAGATACATTTTCAACCGACTTCAAAAAAGGGAGAGGCTCCCAATTCGCCCGAATATTTGTCATGTGTATTCTTGTCTATATGCTAAATTGTTAGTTAGCACAAAAATAATACCTAATTATGGTCATTTATTTACGATACCTAAAGTAGTTAGTTATATATAGTCAAATAGGTAAATTATTTTTTAACAAAAAGAAAAACCGACTTCAAACCGATTTTATAATTTTGAAGTCGGTGTCAAGCTAATGCTACAACAACCTTACTACAACATCAAATTACTTAGGCTGTTTGTTTTTCTTGGCACCGACTTCACAATTATAAAATCTTTGTAAAATTATTTGTCACTTTTTAGTTCGCTGTAGAAGTCGGTTTTTCTTTTTGTTAAGAATTAATTTATTTTCACATAAACTGCTAAGATATCTGAAACTAAACGATATCAAATCTACAGTCCTCTCATTTACATACTCGCAGACAGTTCACCGATTAATAAACCTTAATTCAACAGTTAATATTAAATAATGGGATTTAGCAACCCAATTAATAATCACTTTAATAATCGCTTTCAACTCTGGATCGATCTCGAGAGGTATCTTAAGATGCCGTTTCTATTAATAGTTTAAAATGTATGAAAGACAACGGTACTTCAAGACCGCTCCCAAGTTCTACTTCCTAGATAACATCGTAAAACTTAATTCGTTTACAATTTATAATTATTTTACATGAATAACATACGAAGCTAAAAGCTCACATAAACAGCACAAGGGCCTCTAAACGTGACGTAGGAAGTAACAGTACTCGACTCCCTCCGGCGCGCTGGCGGAGGTCGAGGCCCCTCGCCGCGTCACTGTCACTTCATATGCTAATTGTACTGCGATTCGTATAGCATACATATTTCATATTTAAATTCTTATATCGTTCGTTACATTCCTGGGTTGTTCTAGGAATATTTATTACTACCTACAGCAGAAGTTAAAATCGGAAACAGTGTCTTAACACTAAGTGTCTTGTACCTATACTGCTAAGTGCAGGATACAGCGTGAATCTAGAAAAAATATACCTACGAGCAGTATGCACGCAAATGAAATTAGTTTTTATTAATATACTTTTTCAAGCACCTACCTTGCTGTTTGCCGGATACAGCGAGAAGCTGGGAGAGTGTATCTGGGAACTAGGTTCCGGCACTCCGTTCCCATTAACACACTGCCGTTGCTCAGTTTTTGCCGCATTCTGGCGGCACTGGGTGTTAAGTGGCGGAACTCAACGCCTGGACTCAAATATGGAAAGAATCGACCTTCCACCTCTCGAGTGTAGAAAGCACTCCAACTGATCGTTACCGACAACAAAAACCAAACTAGAAATACAGATACACCAAGTCAACTCAAAAGACAACATGGTAACCGCAAGTGTCCATCGAGCAAATAAGTAAACAATACGTACCTTAGAGGAGGAGGAGGAGGAGGACCTTGGCCGTCGCGGTCTACCAACCATCCTCGCGAGAGGCGCGCGTTGCACAATGCGCTCGTGCGCTACATATGATCGCGTAATCGTAATGTTTGCGCTTATTATATTATGTACGCGAGTGTACACGAGCATTTTAATTGGACTTCAGCCGGATCTCAAAATCAGAACCTCATACTACTACCCTTCAAATGTATTCTATTGAATAAAAAAGTATCATCGAAATCGGGGTCCGTGATGTTCCGTTATTCGTCTCTTCGTTGCGTACAAACTTAATGCAAATTTAATACTTATGTCATTTTTTCATGGATATCATTATTAGAAATGGAGCAAATTAAAATGAGACCACACGAGAAGCACCACGTTTCAATTAAAAAAAACATCAAAATCGGTTCACTTAGTCTAAAGGTGTGAGGTAACAAACATAAAAAATACAGTCGAATTAATAACTTCCTTCTTTGACAGAAGTCGGTTAAAAATTTTTGATAGTGTCACATATATATTATAGTTTGTTCTGTATTAAAGTAACACAACTGGAGGATGGCCAATCTGCAGCAATATTTCCTGGTCGATACGACATGGCTGACAACGTACCTATAGCTCTACTGGTAGTACACGGTTCATGTCGGCAAAACAAATCTCTTAATCCTCTTACTTTAGTCTCAGTGATTGTATGATTATTAGTTTTTATGCATCGCTCTATTCCACCAATGTAGCCAGAGAGAATCTAGTTTGTAGAACTCCAAGACGCGCTTTGTCAATACTGTGGCAGGTACAAAACGCAATAAAGTAAAATATAATATGCAAGCCAACAGAGAACATTAACACTAGGTTTCTTCAGGAGTTCAATGAGAAGCTAATAAAAATGACTACATATTACACAAAGTGGGGAACGGAGTGTCTTAATACGAGGTTCCCTTTGCCTACCCTACTGTGTGCCGAGATACAGCGTGAAGCTGGTTTGGAGGCGAGTGCGCTGTCGTGGAGGACAATGAGGAGTGAGGGTCCTCGAAGAATTTACAAAGTCATTACGTTTCTTTTCCAATGACGACGACTTGAGATTGTTATATAGGGGTCAACAACTTCTGAGGATTTTTCAGGTTTATTATTATCATAAGAATATTATTTGGTAAATTATTTTGGCCACTGATACTCAATAATATATATGGCTTTATAAAATAATACTGGTATGAAAGACGAAGACCATTTATTTTTCAACTAAAATGCATAATTAGCTAGTTCCTAAAATATTATACATAAATATGCCATTGTCAAAGATGTGTTGCCTAATTCCTTCACATCTATGAATTAAGTGGAATCTTATCACACGCTATCAGTATTACTTCTGTCTCGTACCTATAGCTATAATATAATAAAGGATAACAGCACATTCTTCGTTATCCTTCAATGCTTCAATCAAATCTTGTTTGATAAATGTAACATTGTAGTTGTTGTAGCGCAAGGTACTGACGGACAACGCCAACGAACGCTAAAACAATAAATTGCGTGCTCTCACACGGTGCCCATGAATAGAACACGCCATCTGTATGACTTGCGATCGGATCTCGTTTTAATATGATCATATTTGAACATAAAAATAGCAAGGATGTTGACATGCACCGCCCGTAGATGCCCTCCCCGCTGGAGGGCCGAGGGGGAGTGGGGGTGGAGGGGGGAGTTCCCTTTGTGAGAGTGCAGCGGATCAATACCCCGCCGCCGCTCCTGTCTGCTCCCTCACCGCACGCGCGAGAGGGAGACTGCTGAGAGGAGGACCGGCGCGCGGAGACGGTAGACGGAACGTGCTCGTAACGTATTAAGAGATGCAAACTCAATTGTGGACAATATTTATTATTGGCTGATTAGCGTTACTGAATGTGGAAAATTAATACTACCTGCATGCTTTCTATATTGAGAAAAATTATTACGATATTTTTTTTCAGGTTCAAGCTTTATCTCGCACACAGCAGGGTAGGCAGAAGGAACCCAGTGCTAAGATGCTCCGTCCCCCACTTTCCGCCGAATTCTGGAGGCATTGCGTGTTGAGTGGCGGAACTCAACGCTGTATATTTTTTTTATTTATAATATTTGGAGTAATTAGTAGTGGTAGAAATTAGGTATTAAACAAATAATTAAGGGGGCTTCCATACAACAAAAGTAATTTTTGCCATTTTTATTGATAACTAGCGGACGCGCAGGTTGTAGGTCGCAGCTTCGCTTGCTTATTTGAACCCTTAGGAGCGAATTATAATAAACCACGAAACACGTGTTCAATGAAATATTTTTAAGAGTATCAATTTCAAATTTTATAAAAATCGGTGTCGATTTAAGTTTTTTTCCATACAAACTTTAAACCCCTATTTCACCCTTATAGGGTTAAAATTTTTCAAAATTCCTTCTTAGTGGATGTCCAGATTTCCTAAAAGAAACATCTGTCCAAATTTCATGTTTCTAGCATCAGCGGTTACGCTGTGCGTGCGTATTACCTCAGTCAGTGAGGACAAGTCCTTTTATATATAGAATTTATTTATTTTTTATATAGAAGATGGTACGGAACCATTCGTGCGCGATTCACAGGCTGGTTTTTTTTAAAAAAATTTTTTTTAGCAAAATCATTATTGTATTATAAGGCGTTAATTAAACATTTATAAATAACTAGCGGACGCGCGCAGCTTCGCTTGCGTATTTAGGGGTGAATTCTAATAAGCCATGAAACATGTGTTCGATTAAATATTTTTAAGAGTCTAAATATTAAATTTTATAAAAATCGGTGGCGATTTAAAAAATTTTCCATACAAACTTTCAACCCTTTACTTGCACCCTTAGAGGGAGAATTCTAGAAAACGATGAAAGACGTGTTCAATTAAATACTTTTAAAAATCTAAATTTCTAATGTTATAAAAATCGATGCCGATTTATTTTTTTTCCATACAAACTTTGAACCCCTATTTTACCCCTTTAGGGTTAAATTTTCCAAATTTAACTTTCCAAATTTTCACCAAACTATACTTGAAGTGTATCCTTTCGAATAAAAAAAGAATCACCGAAATCAGTTAACGCGACATAGAGTTATTCGTCTATTTGTCGCGCACATACCTAATAAAAATTTAAGACTTATGTGATTTTCTCATAGATACCATTGCCAGACATGGACATTTACCTTTCAAATAAAAAAAATATCGAAATCGGTTCACCCAGTCGAATTGCTAACCTCCTTTTCTTACAGAAGTCGGTTAAAAAAACGAATGAGTACGGTTTTTAATGTACCGCGAGTGTCACAACTGGTTCCCTACTATGTGCGAGATCCAGTATGAACAAATGGGCAGTCGACGAGCGTTAAAGGACTAATATTTTCCACGCAACTTGTTCATTACCCTCTTCTCTTACAGGCTTTATATGTATAGAAATATTCATTGACACGTAACGAAGCTAAAAAGGTTACATGTTCATATGCGATGAAGCTATTTGGAAACATACGCTCTACGTGATCGTTGCCAGAAGTCATCCTGCGACGCGACGGGTCTATGTTGAATGGCGTCGTCTTTTTTTAATAACATTTAAGAGATCGATCTCCTCTAAAGGTGCAGTAGGTACCTGCGACACGTACGATGTTCGTTTTCAGAACCCTCATACATACTGACATAAATTTGATTTTGTTACTAGTGATTATTATCATACTGTATATACTGTCTACGCAGTATCCAAGAATATTCTTTTAAATTGTATATAGAAATACAATGTAATTAATTAAAGAACACCATTAAATATGATAGTAGAATATGAAGGTAGTAAAAATGTTTTCCTATATAACGTCATTGCCGTCTTTCTAGTCGTGAAAAGCGACGGTAGCGGAAACCATCGAGTGGACTAGTAGTAGCTAGTAGGTAGCCGACCACCTGTCGAAGGTACTCGTGCTAGAAAGGCGCGGCGGAACTTTCTCTTTCTGGACACTGCCCTGATGAGAATCCAAGAATGAGCGTTTCAATAAATGAATTATGTTCATCAAAACGCATTGTAATATAGTATACAACAATATAATTTTAGTAAACATTTTTCCCGTTGCTTATTTATCCGGAACATAGCACGATAAACAGGGGAGAACCTGGAAACCTAGTGTTAAGACTCTCCGTTCCCATTATTGATAATTTTAGTATAACTCAAATATTTTGGCTGCTTATAGATTCGTCATCATGTAGGTGCATGTGTCATTGTAAAGCGGCCAGGTGTCGTACCTATAAGTTTCACTTTCACATAGTTGCCCGGTGGCGAGTGGCTGTAGGTTCAAGGCCGTGACTCTCGTTAGATAATCTAAATTCTAATTATAGTTGTAATTACTATATTCATTGTTCTTATAGCTACTCTACACAAATGGCAAGTAACGTTCAGTTAGTAGGTACTTTAGAAAGAAACATTGACATAACGCATTCAGTAGGTGGTACAATCAGAATATACATATATCTAGAGATGTATGTTAAGTCTATCTTAAGATATATCGGAGTATCAATAAAACAGTTAACTTGTAACGCTGAAGATAAAAAGAATATGGCGGTATACGACTCTAAATCAGTGTTATACGATAAAAAGTTGAAAGCCGTTCATATAACTGTAACGGGTAGCGACACATGGTGTGCCTCTAGTCGTCTATAACATAAAGCGTACGCTGTGGAGATTATTAGCAATAGAGAAAACTCATGTACTAACATATGTCTCACTGTTAAGAGTTATGCGAAAATAATTACTAACTAGAACGGAGTCGCCACCGTAGTACACAGTGACCTCTTAAAAATATGTGTATTATTCTCAAAGAATATAAAGTGTATATTTTCTCTATATTATATACATTGTGTCATAATAAACAGCTTTAAACTTCATAACTCACAAGTTAAAGCGGGCGAAGCCGTGAACAGGTCGCTAAAATGTTATAAAGAAAAAGTACCGTTAATACCATTTCATTTATAAAGTAGCATTGACGTCGTCAACGGGATTCATCCGCTTAGGAATCTTCTACCTACATAATAGCGGATGAGATTAAAGAGACGTGAGCACTACGCGAGCGGAAAACACGGCTTCGTACTGGGGACTGTCGCCACACAGTGGCGGAAACAGTAAACGCGACGGTTGTAAGTTCGATTCCCACTCCAAGAAATATATTTAATATTGTAGTTTCCTCGGCACTGAATTTCGCCACTGAACACGCAATGCCTCTTGAATTTGACGGAAAGTGGGGAACGAAAGTGGCTTAATAAAAACGGAGTGTCTTAACACTACATTCCACAGGTTCCCTCTGCCTACCCTGCTATGTTCAGGATATAGCGTAAGGTCAAGCTAATGCTACAACAACCTTACTACAGTATCTAATTACTAAGCCTGTTTGTTTTACTTGGCACCGACCGCAAAATTATAAAATCTTTGTATAATTATTTTTAGTAAATTAGTTGTAGGTAACCTAGTGTTAAGACACTCCGTTCCCATTACATTCTTCTACGGATATTTCCTAAAAAAGCATTCTTGTGCATTCTACTTTAAATTGAACTTGGTGAACGTACAAAATCGACCGTTAAAATGATTCATAGCAGATTTCGACTGAAGTCGGAGTCGCTGTCGGGGTAGGACAGTCGGCGTTTAGAACCGGTTTTAGCGCAAGTATGCTTATTATTAACCTACTTTAAAAATAGCCAGTTGTATCTACATAATATACGTACATTGTTTTTAATTTTTTATATGTGCAACATTCACTCTTATGAATGGAAACTATGTTACTTTGTATATTCATTGAATATGTGATATTTCAAATGAAACTCACATTTATATTTAAGCAAGTTTTGCTTATTGTTATTGCACTGTTGTTATTACTTAACAGCATATAAAGCCAAGCTACGTCTCATTTACTTCACTCTTTTTCCTCCTATAGAGATATATCTAGTATGCAGTGTTGGGTGGTGAATTAGGATTTTTTAAGTAGCGAACTCAACACCGCCTTTAGCCTCATTGCCACAGCGAGAAAATAAAAAAATATATATATTTAAGTTCCTCGAATAGAAATCGAATCCATAACTTGTCTCTTTAACAGTCGCACGCTCGTGCCCCCCTGCACCACGACTGGCCTCAAACTTAAGAAATGATGTCATCAATATACCTACATGAATATAATAAAATTTATATATCATATACCTACAAACAATATGGTATTCCGAATATACCAATACAGTTCCAGGAAGGCTCTCAGGCCTACAGGGAAAAGTCACGAGATTATGTAACAAAGAAATCACTGATTCGAATTATTATAGAGCTTTAAGCCACTGAACTAGATGCCAGAATAAACGGACGAACACTTTGATGTAATTTGAATTAAACAGCGTTGGGTTCCGCCAACACACAATGGCTCAAGAAGTCTTAATGAGAACGGTGTGTTTCAACATTAGGTCCCCAGGTTCCCTCTGCCTGCCCTGCTACCCCCTGACTTTACACTTTGATGTAATCGTTAAAACTGTTGCGTTTGACGCGTGGCACACTGCCTCTTACCTTGTTGAGAGATACGGCGAGACTGGGTCAACTATCTGTGGACTGTATGCATAACATGTATCTATACCTACTCAATACATTACAAACTTTTGTTTGTTCAGTTGAACGCGTTAATTTCTGGAAGTCCTAATTGGTTTTATTATTATTTTATAGTACATTTGTCGAGGCTACAATCCTTACTACAGGATTTATAAAATATATAAAATAATCCTAGTGGATACAAAATAAAACAACTAAAATTACAACAGAAAATGCTCTTAAAAATTCTAGCAAATGAAACATTCATTAGAAAACACGACCGTGAAATAAGAGAGAAGTGAAACAGAAAGTCGTAACGAAGTTAACACAGCGGACGTTGTTAATTCGGTTCGTTTGTAAACATATAAAGTTTTGAATGAATAGTCCACGGAGCGAATGGTGATGAAGCAGAGACTGTTCTGTTAGTTCACGTGGCTGAAGTAAGAGACAGATAAGGTGGAGCTCTAGAGTTTAATTGAATACGCGGTGACCTCCACTCTACTGTGCCGTATAATAACGAAGTGCTTTATGAGAGTGACAATGGCAAACAAAAACTTATTCCACTGTCCTCTTACAATATTGAAAAGTGGAATAAAAAATCTGTTCCATTTATCTACTTTAAAAACTATTATGCATGTTACTAAATGACCATTGTTAAAATTCTATTACTACTTTTTATTATAAACAGATGTCACTTTATAAAGTTTCATCAGTCTTTCGCTCTATTGTGGCTAAGAATGAGGCTTCTAAGATGATTTGGGATCCACTCTCTATTATTTAGGGATCAATCAGATCAGGGAACCCAAGCATACGAGTACAACAACATACCAGCCGAGTACACAATAAGTACAGGCTGTATCAGTGTTTGACATGGTGGGAGTGGGAGTGGCGACCCGCATCATTGGAACAGCGCTTGCATTGCGCTCTGGCCGCTCTACTTACAATATGTAGTTTTGTAAACATTGTAGCGACCCACTTTGTAGGCGATGTTTGAGTCTAGATTCAAACACTAGATGGGAATATAAGGTTATATAATCAAAGGTATATGGTAAGGCAAGGTTTCACTATTCTGTATAAAAGTGTTAGATTACTCGTGGGAAACTCTCTCACTATGAAAGTAATAAAACATAATTAATGATATTTTAAAATGATATAACCTGTCATAAGATAGCAGGGTAGGCAGAGGCAGACTTAACGTGGAGTTCATCTACCGCGGCGGTGCGTACCTACCACTGCGCCACCTATAGACTAGCGGACGCGCGTAGCTTCGCCTGCTTATTTGCACTCTTAGGGGGAGAATTCTAGAAAACCATGAAACACATGTCCAATTAAATACTTTTAAGAATCTAAATTTTAAATTGCATAAAAATCGGTGCCTTTTTAATTTTTTTTCACACAAATTTCAACCCCCATTTCACCCCTTTAGGGCTAAAATTTTTCATAATCCATTCTTAGTGGATATCCAGATTACGAAAGTAAACATCGTGCGTCTTACCTCAGTCAGTGAGGACAATTCCTTTTATATATCGACGGCAGCAAAGAACATGAAGACAACTGCATTTTTGCCAAAATCGTAATACTTCAACTTAGAATTTTTTGTTTTATCTCGTAATATTTTTTTTCGCCAAAAATGTTGGTTTTTACCCCGATTTTCTCACGTACATAAAGACATATACACATTTTTTTAAGAATTGCCGAAGTACACCCGCATATATACAATCGTCCGTGTACACGTGAGGTGCTTCAGCGTGTTGACTTGTTATAAACAAAGGTGTCTGGCACTTATTCGTTTCTACTTTGCTTGATGATCAATGATGATGCAGTTATCTCACTATACTTGCATTGTTTAATTATCTTTTAGTGTTACCTAAGTATGAATAATATAAATATTTGTGCATTTATTACATATATTGTAATATTATAAGTATTTTATTAATATACAAAGCGTTGTCATGAATTATTAAAAAAAAACAAACTTAATTTCACCGTCTACGTCTACGTTTAAGGATAAGTAATTACCGCGTCCCAAGTAAAAGCGAATATATGGCAGTTGAGTCAGTTTGTTAGTCATTTCGAGCGGGCTAGAAAAAGACATCTACCGTATTTTGCAAAATAATAAATATACTGAAATTTTGCCTATACTAAATAGTATATAATTTTATAATAATTAACTATTCTAAATTTGAAACAGATAGCTTCTTTATTGTAAGTTATTACATTTTCGGCTTAAAAACGCTCTCTTGAAAACTAGTGATTTTGTAGATAGCCGTTTGCTCTTTGCTGCCGCCGATATATAGGTTAGCCACATTGAAACTTTAAATTGCCAATGTTATCTAAGGACCTTGAAAGCTGAAAATTAAGTGAAATGACATTAGGCATGTTATTTATCATGATAAATAATGTTTCATAACATTATATAATATACAGAACAATTATAACTTGTTAATTATTAGGTTTGAACCCAACCCAGACGTGAAAAAAGCAAGAAAAGAGAAAAATAAAGCATATCAAATCTGAGCACAATTTTTTCCGGCATATATCAGGGCAGGCAGAAGGGACCTGGGAACCTAGTGTTAAGTCTGTTCTCCGTTCCCTTTAAGACACTCCCGTTACTCACTTTCCCCGAATTCTGGAGGCATTTCATGTTGAACGGAGCCGCGCTGCACTGCCTCGTCATCAAAGCGAGGTGCTCCTGCGCCACGACTGGCCTGAATCCAATATTGTAATTGTTCTATAAATATCGCAGTAACCATATTGCCGTTGGCATTGCAACAACAACTGTACGAGCTCTCAATTCGAGTGTGTTGAAACATTTTGAACGAACGAATTATTATAATAATCTTTATCTAACTTAATGTTTTCATAATATCGATTACAATTCTTAAATGAAATCAAATTATACGCGATATTTTATACGTCAAGGATATATTTTTAAACTCTGAGTAGATAAAAAATAATAATAATAATTTGTACCATAAGCAAGAAGTGATTCCAGACAAGTTTTTAATTACTTTGTACACATTATAACGAGTATAACAATTTATTACGTATTAAATAGAAAGATATGCGCACCTAGAGCTATCGGTATCCATTACATAGTTAACGAGACAGTTACGCGAGGGCGTCGGCTCCCCTTTTAATTCAATTCACACTGCGAATATACTAGCTAGAGCAACGAATGACTAGCTTTTTAGGGTTCCCTACGCAAGGGGTGAAATAGGAGTCGCCGCTGTAACGAGTGTCTATCATGTATAGAAGCAGGTCGTAGGTTCGATCCCCAAGGAGGCCAAATACCATTTTCCTGTTCTGACGAAGGATAACATTGAACACAGAAATTGGTGAACCGAGTGCCTTTGCCTAGCCCGCTAAGCGTTTATGTGTCTTCTTATGTACAATACAGAGATAGTTAAATACGTTTAAAATCGCTTTGCTTGTGTCGTCAAGTGATAAGAACGGAAATACACATTTTGCAACTGATTACTGATTTATCATCACTTATATGATTGTACTAGCTAGCTGCAGGAGTTCGGATTGATTCGACCTCCGCTGCGCTCCCCTCGCCCTCGTCCGCGCCGACCCTGACGGTACCTACAGAGTACCTATACAATATAGACAATTGAACCTAAAACTCTCACTACACTACACGTTTACTTCGGCTTCCCATTTAACCAAAACGAGCGGAAAGTGAGGAGAACAAAGTATTTTACAACAGGATTCCCCCTGAATAGCCCCAAGAAATGACTGGCATAATATTGACTTTATAATGAAGGAAGTCAATGTCTCAGCCGATGTGTATCATTTTAAAAACAAAAAGTAGGAATTACCATATATCATATCATAAAGCCTATAAAATAATAAATGAATAAATTTCTTAGAATACAAGGGTATTTGTTATCTTCTTAGTTATAGTTATCTTGTTATCTACACATATCGTTGAATAATTGTTGCGTTTGAAACCACACCAATCGCGATAACTGCTACTAAAGACCAAATTGCACTACGATGCAATAAGCGGTAAACTAGACAAGCTGTTGTCCTAAATAGTATATTAGTAAATACAGTAGCTGAGACCCCCCACGCATACACGAGGTAACATGTAGGTCACATTTAGGTCACAGTAAGACCTAGTAGGTAGTAAAGTGCTAGCCTCGCGACGACGCACTGCGGGCCCGACCTAATTGCGCCCACCAGCTGGCGAGGGCGAGCCCCGAATCGAACCCGCGACTGACGCAATGCAGGCGCGACCCAGATCGACATTTTGGCAAGTGTTTGCAACACTATTTTAATATGAAAATGTACTTTTGAAATACACGTATGAATATAATTTTGTGAGGCAGCTCAAGTCTCTCGAGTACATTGCTTTGGAATAAACATAGCGCTCTAAAGCGAATTCTAATTTTGCCCTACATTTCTTTACCACAGATAGATTTTGAGATTTTTAAAATTTTAGTAAGACTTAGTTCATAATTAATAAAAAAATATTTCTCTCACTACTAACTGTCGTGAAACCAAGACACGACCAGTTAGATTATATAATTCATTAATTAACAATTCATTATTTATAATTTTAATTTACTCGACCCGCAATACCCCCGGGATTCAGGTTCCCTCGGCCTCCCCTGCTATGTACTATATAATAAATACAGCGTAAAGCTAAAACAAAAAAACAATTATCTGTACGAAATGGGTATTATATAACTAAGTAAACAAATACATAAAATGTAAATTTAAAAATTAAACCATAAAAAAACGAATACGCAGCGTTAGCGTCAAGTAGCGTCACGCAATTGTGACGTCACCGTGGAAAACGTTTTTCACGTCGCGCCTACTGAAAATGTACCAGGCGAGCATGAGTCGTCAGCAGTCACGCAGTCATTGTTGGGGCGTGCGCGGGGGTCGCGGGCGCGGCGGGGCTGCGGGCGGAGCGACGCGCTGATAGCTTATCAGTGCACTCTGCAGATACTGCACGAGACCCATGTTCCCCTGGTGGCGGCGGTGATAGCTTACTTTGTACTAAAATTTATATTTGGCAATATAATAAGAAGCTAACTTTAAACTGACTGATTTGATTCTTTTGTTTCTTATTTTTTTACAAAACATAACAGTGACAGGCCAAGGATGTCCAACTACGCATAACTTATTCATAAATTTAGTAATTTGGGTAGGCACTAGGCAGAGAAAACCTACTAATAAATTAGACATTGCTTGTTTACGGAACTCAACGCCGTCCTTTGTCTACCAGAGTGGCGCAGTGGTACAAGCGTGTGGTTAAAATGCGACGGTTTTGGGTTTGATTGCCACTCGAGGGAATGAATTATTTAATATTTTCATGTCTTCGCTCTAGTAATAAGACAAAATACGTTGGGTTCTACGAATCAACACACAATGCCTCAAGAAATCGGCGGCGAAAGTGGTTAACGCAGTGTATTAACACAATATTCCCTCCCTACCCAGCTATAGGCGGGATACAATACGAAGTTGATAAAATTATTTATTTATTTACATACTAGCGACCCGCCCGCGGCTTCTCCTGCTTGAACTACATGATTATTCATTTAATAAGCAGAATTGACTGACAACTATAATGGCTTCTAATATGCTTTTTTTTCTACATTATCGTAATTTCTATAAGGGTTTTTGATTGTTTTGAATTAAAAAAAATACGACCAATGTTGATACTTGATATTTATAATAATATACATTGAGCATTCATATGTAAAGCTAATTATTTAATGTATTGTATTGTATAGCGAACTCGTGTAAAACAGGGTACAAATAAGTGAAAAAACTATAAAGGAATTGTGTTAATTGGGTGATGCAAGAGCGTCCATCAAAGATCGTACTTACTCTCTTATTCCTCAGGGGCGAGGCAAAGTCTTTAATTATATACCTATCATTATAAAATAGACCTGAACTGTTACCGCCTTCACCGCGTTGAGGTACTGCTAGCTTTATTTTCCCCAAGGCGGGATATTTATATCTCTTATAGTTTGGACAGACTATTAAGGTTCCACATCAGGTATCCAGATTTTTAAAATAAAATATAGCGAAGATGTTGCCTAGACATAATAGCTATACAACCAAAAAAGTTTCATTCAAAACCGTCCAGTAGTTCCGGAGATTAGCGTGTACAAACATACATTTGTTCCTTTTGTACATTAATGACTTACCTCACCTTATGAGAGATATCTGTGAAATGGTGTTGTTTGCAGATGATACATCTTTAGTTTTTAAGGTTAATAGAAGACAATTGGAAATTGACGATGTAAACAATGCTCTTTCTAGGATATTACACTGGTTTAGTGCCAATAACTTGCTTTTAAATAGTAGTAAAACTAAATGTATCAGGTTCTTTACTAAGAATGTGCAACAAGTAGAAACCAGGGTTTTGATGAACAATGAGGAACTTAAAGTAGTTAATGAAACTGTTTTCTTAGGCATAACATTAGATGCTAAGTTGCAATGGGGTCCGCATATAAAAACTTTATCTGGTAGTATTAGCGTATGCTGTCCGTAAGATTCGTCAACTGACCGATGTTGACATCGCGCGTTTAGTATACTTCAGCTATTTCCATAGCATTATGTCTTACGGCCTATTACTTTGGGGCAGTACCGCTGACATAGATACCATTTTTGTGCTCCAAAAACGGGCTGTCCGAGCAGTCTATAAAATGGGTCTACGGAGGTCACTAAGGAATAAATTCAAAGACTATAACATCCTCACACTACACTCCCAATATATTTACGACAACTTAGTATATGTGAATAAACATATTAATAAATTTAATAAAAACAAAAATAAAATAAAAATAAATTTAATCCAGAGGATGTCCTGACTAATATCTGTCCGATATTTGTTTGTGGGTACGCGACCCCGGATCCTCGAGCCGCCACTCTTATATCCTCATCCAGTCCGTAAGAATGGTGTCCTTCCTCTTCCGCTTCCCCTCCTCCTTTCCTTAGCTCCCTTTTTTTTACCTATCCTACCCTTTCTATTTTCCTCTCCCCTCGGTTTTTCCCCACAAGGGGGTTTTGGAGGCAGTTAAGCCCAGGCAGTTAAGTTGACAGCTCCAGTTAAAAACCGCCAACCGCCACTTAAATGGACCGACACTATAAAAGACTGGGTACGGCTAGGGCGTCGCCGCAACGACGCGCAGGCACATCGCCCTACACCTGCGACAAGTGGGCAAGGGCTACCGTGTCATGTACAGGCACGGCTAAAGATGTTAGTACCCAGCCGGAAACTCCGCTTTGCAACTTGGAATATTGGCTCTCTGACCGGACGATGCAGGGAACTCGCAGATGTACTCGTGAGACGTCGGGTCCAGTGTGCTTTCCTCCAGGAAGCACGCTGGAAGGGCAATAAGTCCCGTAACATCGGACAGGGTTACCGGCTTATATACACTGGGTCACCTTCTGGTAGAAAAGGTGTGGCGGTAGTGCTTTCTGAAGAGCTTTAGAATGAGCTCCTTGAAGTTCACCGTCGCTCCGATCGCTTGATGCGGGTTAAGGTACTGATTGAGGGCGTTACCACAAACTTAATCAGTGCCTATGCTCCCCAGGCGGGATGTAGCGCGGCCGAAAAGGAGACATTTTGGGAGCAGTATGAATGGGTTCTACTTGCTGTGCCGTCTACCGAAGTGGTCTTAGTTGGGGGGAACTTGAACGGTCACGTTGGTAATGCTGCTGAGCCGTATGAACGTGTTCACGGGGGTTTTGGGCACGGTCTTCGCAATGCAGTCTGATCAGGCCGTCGTAAATACGTTCTTCCAAAAGAATCCTCAGCACCTTATCACGTATATGAGCGGGTCCCACTCAACTCAAATTGACTACTTATTGACCAGACGGTGTCATATGGGCAGGGTAACTAACTGTAAGGTCATTCCAGGCGAAAGCCTAACGGCCCAACATCGTCTTCTTGTCATGGACTTTAACGTCACTCCGAAGAAGAAAGTAGCCGAGAAACGTAGGCCTCGGATCAAGTGGTGGTTGCTGAATGGACCGATGCAGACCGACTTCCTGGCAGAGGTGAAAAGTCACGATCTTTCGACTAACACCGAGACTGCTCAGGATGCTTGGGATCGGGCTCAGTCGGCAATCATTGCGGCGGGCAGGCGAGTTCTTGGCCTTTCTAGGGGAGGACGTGTCATCGACAAGGAGACATGGTGGTGGAATGAGTGGTGGTGGTGGGCAGGAGGTGACTCGTGAAAAGAAGGCTGCCTTTAAGAAGTGGCAGGAATCCAACTATCCTTGCTATACTAGTTCCTGGGGCGCGACCTCCCGGACGCCCACGGAAGCGCTGGTTGGATGTCGTGATGAGACATGAGAGCCAATGGTCTAACCACCGAGGACGCAAAGTGGAGTAGGTTGAGTAGGTAGGCAGACCCTGCTAAAAGCCGGGATTAATGCCAGGAAGAAGAAGAAATTTAATAAAAACAGTGATCTCCATCAACGTAATCTAAGAAATAAAAATAAGCTTGCTGTGCCCTTCATTAGGCTCCATAAAGTGTGTCACTCATTCGTAGGTCAAAGTATACACTATTATAACTTCCAAACGACGTGGTTAATTTATAACTGAACAAATTCAAAAAAGTGGTTAAGCACAGGCTCTGCCAAAAAGCATATTACTCTGTTAAAGATTATGTTCGCGATAAAGATGTTTGGAAATGAGTTGCTCTATTTCTAAGTTAAAATTGTTAATTGTAATTTGTAACAAATATGGGCAGTTAAATCATGGCCATCATGGCTCATGGCCACTCTATGAGTTTCTTTGCCTGGATCTTTTCATGCGCTCAACTATTTGAACGGGCTTTTTTCAAGTCAAAATTGCACATTTTTTTTAGTTATTTTATTTTTCATTGTTTTTTACTTTTTTGACCAATGTCCAAGTAAATGTTAAGCATTTTTATGGAATAAAGATATTTTGTCTTTGACAAATATCGCGCTAAGTAATAATTAGATATAAAATATCTATTTGCTATCAACGTCGATAAACCCATTAAGCTAAACGCATCGAACACGCACTGCGCCGTGCTCCATTGAAAATGAGAATGTGTAATTAACGGGCGCGAGCGAGCATTGTGGCGTTCCGAGAATAGAACTACATACTCGTACCTACGAATATGTCGCTTTCAATTTTATGCTGCCTTATCGTTGGTTCATGGTAGTTTTAAATACTGTTCGCTTCCTCATTTGCATATATAAAACAAAAGGATTTTTTAAAATTTAAACTTTGTTTTAATATAAATAACATCCACAAAAATAATAGATATGAGCATCTACAATGAGACACTAACCAACTGCACCAATTCTCCATTTCGAACATCAGATAAGGCCCCAACGCTGCACAAAGGGCATGCACCGACAGATAACAACCACCAGCGGTCAACGACCTCAGGCTCGATGCCGCATACGAGTCATCGTACAGCAGTCAGCGACCACTACCACTGTCGGGTGCCGCGACTCGCGAGTCACGACTCGTGACCTATTGGGCTATCACGTTACTGCATTTAAGCTGATACTGATGCTTATCACTTCCAGTTTGTATTGATGAGCGTCAATTTTTTTAATATTAAATAGTACGGGTTCCCAGGATGGTGTGGGACAGACAACTCGCGACATTACGTCTTGTTAATCATAATACGTAATGTTTGAAAAATGGTGTAAAAAGGTGTAGAACAAAGTGTTTCAAGGGAGAGAGAAGAGGATACCTAAAATACCCTCTGCCTATCCTACAATACAAGAAAAACATGAAGCTAACCACTTGGTACCTGACCACAGTCGCGGTCACAGCTGAAACTCAATTGCACGCATTGTCAGTTGTCGGAGAGACAGCTAACAAGTACAGCACCAGAACAGACAGTGAGAGCACCGCGATACTGATACAGTCATAGAAGGAAAGTACATGCAGTCTCGCACTTGTTAATATGTAACTTCATTCTTAATTGTATTTTGATTTGGATTTACTATAGAGATGCTACTTAAAACCATGGTTTCCCTTGGTTTAAGTCGTCTCATACAAACATTTTAAGCGACTTCTCGAGCGCTTGTCCAAGAATTTCCGCTTCATTGATGGTTGTGTTTAATTACTTTATTAATTGATAAAACGAAACACCATTTAAGCAATGGTATCGTATCTAGCCGTAGGTTATTTTTATTTTTTTAAGATTAACACTGTATCGATCGAACTGTATGGAACGGAGCAGGCAGGCAGGCTGGAATCGAATCTACGACATGTCGCGTCACAGCTGGCCTCAGCCTTTCATAGCCAGCTTAATTCCGGCTAATCAAGACTTTCGTAGTTATAATTAAAAATGACTTTACGCCGCAGCGCCCTGAATGCCTAGTGACCTATTTGAGGCAGAGCGAGCTTTTGGGTTAACTGCCTCTTTTGTTTGTTTTTCTCAGCAACTGCCTACGGCTTGGCAACACTAGAAGTAACTTAGAACGGTTTAAACTATAAGGTTAGGTCGCCAACCTTGATACTTAACGAGTTTGAATGTGGCATAGGAATATAAAGATAACGTACTTAAGTAATGCATTAAAATTATTATACACAATGTAAACAGGGAAGTATTAGATCAAATATTATATACGTAGGGCGAGTTTTACAAAATCAAAATAAATTAAAAATGTAGCAGGATAGTAAAACCGTAGGTCATTGAAGTAAACAAAGAATCTGCGAAAAATCACGCAACGACTATATTTTTAACCCACTTTATGAGCACCCGGAAAAGAATCGACCTTGGAAAAGTAAATCGACTGAAGGAAGTGCTTCGTTATGCTCACGTATTTATTATTTAGTGGGCTTCGCGCGTCGTAGCTATTGAGGAGTCATTATGCTCTCAGCTAACGTTTAACGCTAAATGTAGGCCCAATCTCATTCGGGGTATTTTATGTACGGAAAATAGAGTAGTAAGTATAGTAGTAGTGTTCGATTATTCGCAAATTAAAGTTAAAAAATTTAAATTAAAAAAAACCTCCAATTACGTCATTGCTGCACCGAACGAACGTTAGAATACGTCATTAAATTGAGGCCGGCCTCAATTTGGTATGCTCGAACGCGTTTTATTTAAAATATATTGAGTGCAATAGGAATTAGGTATTTCGACAAAAACGTTAGCTGTTATTGGGCTTTAGGATAATGGACGACATTTACCTGGCTACAGCCAGCAAAGCCTGAACCACGCGGTTTCTTACTGATAAAAAACAAACTGGGAGGGGGGCCCGTCTGGACACACGCCACTGGCCCGGAAGCTGTGGGAGCTTCCGACTCCTAACTACATTGAGGCCGTCACAAGGCCGTAACGCAGGCACAAGGATATAACATGGTGGTTGTGTGTTCGATCCCGACTTTCATTTCGTCGCTCCGGCATCAAGGCAAAAAGCCTCGCAAAATTTCGCCACTCAACACGCAACGCCTCGAAAAATTTGACGGAAAGTGGGGAACAGTGTCTATAATTAGGTTCCCTTTGCCCACCCTGCTGTGCGCGGGATACAGCGTGAAGCAGCTTCATATACACACGTCATTGTGGTCTTAGGTACTTATTACCAAACGAATCGTCACGTGTGTGGTATGAAATATCCTGAAGTATGGAAACGACAAACAATAATGACTCATAAGAGATTGTGAACATGTTCACCGTAACGCCGCGTCAATGCACAACAATTGATTGTTTTGTTTGCTTTTAAATACGTTCCTATTGCTAATAAGGGCAGGCCCGGGGTTCCCAGGGTCCCGGGGCGTGGAGATGTCGGGGTACCCATTGTTTCGGCGCAAAACGACGAAGAGCTTTGCTTTTTGTATTTCAGCTTTTGACTAAAACATAAAGCATTCATTTGTTTCCTCGTGAAAGTACCAACGGTTGCATATAATAAGGAAAAATGCCTCTGCACTGAGAGCTGCCATATCTGGCGAGAGCACTACTTTGTTTACTTCAGTGTAAAACGAGGCAATATTTTTGAGTAGGTAGGTACCGAAATACTTTATATGGTTTTTTTTTCACGTTTTATGTTCATGCTGTATCCCGCACGTAATAGGGTAGGCGGAGGGCCCACTATGCCTACCTAGTGTTAACACACTCTGCTCCGTACTGCTATAGCATTGTAAATTATGTAATCAATTGTCTATAAAAATGTAACGAGATTGCAAATAGATCGTGTTCTTTGTCTATATCAGACCATGTCGCAACAAGTTCTAGACAGGCGGAGAGACGCGACACGTACACGGAGAAGCGTCTCCGAGGGAGCGGACGAGTCCAGCGAGCAGGAAACTAACGCCTATTAGGGACCCGCTCGAGCAGATACACTTGCCTTTCATAAAACGCTACACATAAATACAGCTGCTCTTTTTTTGTATAAGCAACTATAATTCTATGCCGAAGCTACACTAACTACAATGTTTGAAGAGTTGTTAATTTCGTTTACAGCTTTTTTTTATATACGAAGATAAAAATCGTACAAAAATAAAATTTTAAATAACGTAGGTATAACTCCTATAACTCTTGATTTCGATAAAAAATAGTGATAATAGGTTCCTAATAAATTTGGCAAGGTGTCGTGCTATACAGCAGCTGATAGAGTGAGGTCGACGGCCGGTCTCACGCTGGCGCAGTGTGTATACGCTGTGTGTATATTACAACATTGTATAAAAGGGCTAAGACAATTTATATTATTTTCATTTCCTCGCTCTGGGAACGAAGCAAAGCGCGACATTGATTTCCGCCACTCAACACTTCTTAATGGTAACAGAGTGTCACATGTTTGTATTCAATTCCTTTAAGATCAATAGTATTTCTTTATAAAAGTATTTTTTCTTGGCTGGGAACCTAGTGTTAAGATACTATGTTCCCTTTAAAACACTTCCATTCCACACTTTCTGACAGTTTCTCGAGGTGTTGTTGAGAGTCAGAACTCAATGCTGTGCTATGCCTTGCCAGTGGTAACACTGTGAAGAAAATAAAATATTGAATATTTAATTCAATGCATGGGGGAATTATTTAAATTAATATGATAATCCTCTGACAAAATAAAGTGTTGAGTTCTGCCACTCATCTGATGAATGAGGAACAGTGTATTGTTGTCTCATAGTAGCAAAAAGTTAAAAAGTATGAAGCTCTAACTTTTAAGTAGCTGACTTAGCTCTAGTGTTTACAATGTTTCTAATTTCATTAATTGTATATTAGATAGCTGTTAAGTCCATAAGTTAATGTCCTTATTTTGTACATAAAGTACTTGAAAATGTCTAAATGTATGATACAAAATCATGATATCTTAAGTATCTTACCAACCTATTCATAGGAAATAAAGGAAATTATCAAGAGCTGTATTAAATTCAATTTAAATAAAAATATAGATAAGTATAAGTAAAAACTATATATAAGGAATACAGTGTAATTACAAATCCCAAGTCACATGAATTCAAATATAGATTGATCAAAATCAATCTTGTCATAAATAATGTTTCTAACTCAAGACAAAGGAATAATTGTAAAATCACATCATATATGACTATTATACATTATCCAATAAATATTTAATAACTGTTTATTATTATTGAATATACAATAAATACATTTCTATACAAATATAGTTTTAGGTGTGAGGTGAATACTGTTGAGCCGCAACTATTGATCAAACTGCAGTCCATTGTTATGACTTGCCCGACACCACTCTCTACATCCGGACATCATATTGTGCTCACATATTATTAATTTTTTCTTTCCATTTTTATAGTTCAATTATTTTATAATTATTAGGCCTTCATAGTTTGTAAACTAATATTTGTAGACAAGTTCACCTTGCAAGTAACAAGTAACTTTCTGGGTAGCAGCTTAGGACAGTTAAGACCGGTTAGGTAAATAAACTTATAATTAATTCATTGTAACAACAAAAATATATAAATATTTTCTACTACTATGATAGAGGCTCGTGACTTACCTTCTGGATACGCCTGTTTATTAGCGATGAAGTCGATGATCATGTGGGTGGAGTTGTAAAGGTGTCCCATGGCTCGCATGTCGAACTCGAACTTGGAGATGTAGGTGGCATTTATGACGGGCTCGGAGTAGTTCACCTCGGGCATGTACAGCACGCTGGGGTCCCGCAGGTTGTCCGTCAGGTCAGGCAACCAGTCCTGGCCGGCCGCGAGGCCGCCGCCCAGCGTCAGCAACGCTAGCACCGTCCACATCGTGATGCCGTTTAGACTGACTTCCAGATACACATCACACTGCACTGCACATGCACTGCACTCTTAGCTGACACTATTTTAACGGGTAGTTCGCCGGGTAAGCTATCTGTTTGCAAAACAAACACACAATGATACCCACTCACCAAACATAAATAAAAACTAATAGCGTCGTGACCGTTCACAAAAAGGGCGTATGGGCACAAAATTATCGTTAGGTCACACCGGCTAGTTGACACTGCACTTAATAATATTAGATTAATATTTTCAGTCAGAAATCCATGTTGTGTTAGATATATATTAGGTGTAGCGGGACTCGCGCGCTACACGAGCGTACCCAGATCGATGCACGGCGGTGAATGAAATAATAAATGCAAGAACGAGATGCGATCGGCACGGGGGGGCGCCGCGACCGCAGATAATTAAGATCACAGAACACAGATCTAGAGAACAAGCCGACGACGACCGAACACGACCGAAGGGAACTGAGAGCGAACGAAACTTGCCATTCGTGTCGTTGGTGTCCAAGGAATAAAAGCTTTTTAACATAATTAAACGCTTATGGTACATTTTTATTTACGTTTATGCTTATTTAATTATACAATAAAAAAGTTGAATATTATATTTATTTAAATGATTATTGTAACAACCAAACCATCAATGATTCTGATATAAATGTACGCATAAAAACGTACAGAACAATAAAAATAATATTATGCGCACGTAAATAGAGATGCTGTTTTAGTTCAAATTATTAAATATTAATTATACTTATCTTTAAAAAATATATGTAAAGTTTTCACACGGGTAGCACTGGCGTTGCTGTTTGACGTTTGTTTGGTAAAACCACTACAGTTACCGCCCTCTATTTAAGTAGTAAGCTCATAAAAGCTCGTCGGTTTAGTTTTACATTTAATACACAAGATGTCGCCGTTTTCATAACTTCAGATAAGGTCTTTTTCTTCGCTTACTTTTACTTATATTAATGATGTAATATATTTTTTCTTACAATAATTTTGAAGTTTTTGTTTGGATTTGAATATGAATACACAAAGCTGAATTTTTAGACTTTTAATATAAGCTATTATTTTTGTTTGTGTTATAATGTTCATATTTTTGGAGTAATGTTTTACTGTCTTAGAGTTAAATAGAAGTGTGATAAGTTTTGTTAATGTATTAGTAATCAGAAGACTATTGCTCGCATGCCACGCCATGAAAGACTGGGAAAGATGTTCTCTTTTCTTATTAAACGAATTGAGTATTGATAAAGAAAGATGGCGCATGGCGTTGTATCGATAAATATTATATTTTAATATGACATAAGTCAGTTGAGTTCAGTTATTTACTCAGGGAAAATATATTAATAATACTATTAAAAAATTTTGTTAATTAGTCAAAATAATGAGAAACAAATAATGCCAATGTGATTTTAAATTTATAAGTAAATTATAAGTTTAATAAATTTATGAAATAAACAATTATAATTAAACATATGTTTATTTTAATCATAATATCAATATATTACTTTATATTGTTATACATATTTTCATCTAAAGTTTCCATAGTTATTTACAGAAACTTACTATTCTATTACAGCTACAGATATAAGTACATATTTTATTTAAATACAAATAGCAGTTATATATTATTTACATGTATTATTTAATTCCACTTCCACTAGTAACAATCTTTGGTTTTTGTGTTCGTTGCTCGTGCTTCCGGCACTTTGGTATACTGGCGTGGCCGTTATTGTAACAATGCTGTTAAAATAAACAAGAAGAAATAATATTAGACTAGTTAGAGGAGTAATACATAATCTGTGAAGATAAAAAATCTGGTTAGGAAATTGAAAATTTTCATGATATATAACATTTCAAAAAGGAATGTTCAATGCCATGCACACTTAATTAATCTGTCTGATCCGTCTTAATTTTTTTTCTACAGTGACGATCTATTTATTATTATATTTTATTAATATGTTTTACGACGATGGTACAAGTGTATAGGTAGCGGTAAGCGGTCGCCCTGAAGGTAGGTTTTATTTTGTGCACTGTTCACTCGCAAGAAAAATAATCAATAATAGAAAAAGTTAACTTCAGCCATAGCTACACTATACATCTTCCCGTGCGCTGTCCATAGTCAGCAGAGCTACGTGTTCTCCGGCGGCGGGAGCGGCGTTAGGTTGCGCGGGCGAGCACGGCGCGCTCGCACGTAGCGCTTCAGCGGCAGTGCGCGCGTGCAGCGCTTGCAGGGTGAGCCCCTCCACCGCGGCCAGACGCCGTGCCATGGCCTCGCTGGCCTTGTAGAACACGACCATGCGTCCGCTGTCGTGCAGCTCCTTCAGAACGCGGGCCAGCACATGCGCGGCGGTGTAGTCGAGCAGAGTCAGTTCCTCGCAGTTGACGAGTAGTGGACGCGTCGTGGAGGCCTCTTCGGCGGCGCGGTGTATGACGGCGGCGCTGCGCTCCGCGTTCACGTACACGAGCGCGCGGCGTAGGCGTACTATCACAGCGCGCGCGGCCGCCTCAGACCACTGTACAGTACACGTAATGTTACTATAAATGTTGCAAATATTTAGCTTTTAAACGTATTTAATAAATAAATAAAAGTTTTATATATGATAAATAAATCCAATTTATTCAAAATACAAAAAATTGCAAAAAACATTTTTTTCATGCACGTAAAAAGAGAAGCAAGAACTTAAAGTGGAATATCGTTTGACGATGAGAGTGCACAGCGAGAGCAAATGTACGTTACAAGTTAATCGAGTTGACTATGTTAACATTGGATTTAAGATTATTTAAGACAACAAAAAAAACTACTTGTAGGAGCATTGCACAATTATTAATATTATTTTCCGCTATTGTTTGGTAGCGTATAAATAACTAAATTATATATACATAACTTTATTGAGTTTTACAACAAATTAACTTAAGTAAACATAAGTTTTTGATACAAACATAGGCTAAACAAATATAAAGAAAAGTTTAAAGATTTCCTCTGTATCCGGACTAGTTGCCTGTATTCCGGTATACAGCGCCCATCCCCACAAGAAAAATTTTATAATTAGCCTGTTGAAAAATTATAATTGTTCAACAATTAGGCTCTAAGTGTGACGTGACCTCTCTTTGTGTATTATGAGATTGTGCCTGAGAGAGTGTGAGAGGATGTGTAATTTGATTTTTATTTATTTGTTTTGTGCATGTGTATGTTGTGTATTTAAATTATAGCGTGAAAGATTTAAGGATATATATGTATATATAAATAAATAGCAATATATTTATTTGTCTTTACAAAGAAGGTTTTCTGTTTCTTCGTAAGAGAGTTTATGTAAAAAATTGAACACCTTTCGTTTGCATGACCCTTTTGTTAAATGATAAACATTTATAATTTTATTTATTTTGTTATAAATGTAAGGACCAGTGTAAGGGAAGAAATGCTTAACAAATGAAGTTCTTAAATTACTAGGTAAATCGCACACCATGTAACTTCGACGCTTAGTTAGAACATTGGGATCAAAAGTTAGCTTAGAATGTTGCTTGAGGATAACATATAGCAGATATAACTGTCTAACGCTTAATACTTCACAATACTGATAAAGTTCATAGGTAGGATATAAGCGTGGTCTAAAAGTTGCGACTTTGAGAATAGTACGTTGCGAAATCTCAAGAATATTTATAGTGGATTTTACAGCTCCACCCCAGGTTGTTATACAATAAGTGAGAAGAGACTGGCACAAGGCATAGTATATCTGTTTCATTGTTGGAAAATCAATTACATGTCGGAGATTTTTAAAAATGTAGATTAATTTTCTCATACGATCGGATAAGCTTCTTATGTGTTCACTGAAACGTAGGTTTTCGTCTAAGATTATACCTAAATATTTAATGTTAGTTTTTCGTTCCAGAGAAGAGCACGTGC
This sequence comes from Heliconius nattereri, assembly GCA_013403645.1. Taxonomy (NCBI): domain Eukaryota; kingdom Metazoa; phylum Arthropoda; class Insecta; order Lepidoptera; family Nymphalidae; genus Heliconius; species Heliconius nattereri. The sequence continues at coordinate 275,203 of JAAIXI010000245.1, read as the reverse complement.
AGCCTGTATCTAAATCACATGTGTGAGCAATGATGCTACGTACATTATTAAAATTGTTAGTTTTACGTATACGTATATAATTTGAATACAATAAATAATTTGAATATTAAGTTATGTTACTCCGTATTAATAGACGAGACCGATGTAAAGATCCATTGAACTGCCGTGGAGATTGAGGAATTGGTTCTCCCGTAAACTGGACTTCAAATCGACCCAATGACTGCCCGACGCAAATCTTTACAGGTTTGTGAAGTGCACATTCTAATCGGCTTCCCACAAACTGGTCCCACCGGTTAGAATTTCAAAAGGCAATATACCACCAAATCCTTACATTGAGATCTTCGGGTCAAGATCAAATGTGCACGTACCCGCCGCCACTTCCACCTCGCACCGTCTGGTGCGCCACAGACGTAGTACTATACCTTGTCGCTGACGTCCTCGGAGCGGGCGAGCGCGCAAAGCGCGGGCGCGCGCAACACGTCGCGCAGCAGGCTCGCTAGCGAGGCCAGCGCGCCGCCAAGCACGGCCGCCTCCACGCTCGCCAGCACACCCACCGCGCACGTGCCCGCCGCCACCGCCGCCTCGCGCCGGCTGGTGCGCCACAGACGTTGTACCATCTTGAAGTCGATCTGGAGCATATGGGTTGTAGATTAGATTAGACAATCCAAATTTAAATATATAAAGCTATTTACATGTGTTTTATAAATGTATTTGTGTTTCGTTAACCGCCATTCATATGTTATATTTCTTTCTAACAGAAAACTCAGTTTACGAAATGGAAAAATTGAAATATTGAATTATTTACGAGTTCCACCGTGGCAACATATATAAAACTAACATCAACTCACAAGACATATCTGCTAAGAAGAAAGCTAACATGCAGGTTACGTAGAGGGAATATAGTGTTAAGATACTTCGTTTTTATTAAAAACTTTCGAACTCAATGCCAGAGCAAGGCAAGATAAATATTAAATATTTCAATCCTTCAGGTGGAAATTGAACCCATAACCGTTTTACATTAATAGTCGCACACTTCACCAAACATACTGACCATGAAAACGACGGCGCAGATGAGCACGGCGGAGAGGCAGGCCTTAGGGATGAAGTAGAAGGAGTGCGTGAGGTAGTTGAGCGCCAGCAGCACCAGCAGGCCGGCGTAGAGGCCGGCGGCGGGGGAGCGTACGCCAGACGCGTGCGACACGGCCGAGCGTGTGAAGGCGCCGCACGTGGGCATTGCCCGCGCCAGGGCCCCCAGCGCGTTGCAGGCGCCCAGCGTCAGCATCTCCTGCGTGGCGTCCACGCGCCCACCCGGGCTGAAGGCCTTGGCGATGGCGATGTTGGCGATGACCATGACGAGCGGCAGCAGTACGAGGCCGGAGCCGAGGCGCGCCGCCATCTCGCCGAAACCCAGTGTCTGATTGTTGACGACGGCGCTGAAGGGCGGCAGACCGAACTTGGGCAGCCCTGGCTCCACCTTACCTGAAAACCAATTTAAAATTATGTCAATTAGTTATAAATAATATTAGTTTTAATTAAATCATTAAAAAAACTGGCAGCATTTTGAAATATTTATGGACACTACAGAGTGGGCCAGAAAGGCGTGCGATTTTCATAATCGGATTGATCGTAAGAGGGACGCGGGAGCGGGCGCAGGTAGTGGGGATAGGTAGTTTGGTTCTCGGAAATTTAGTCCCCAAGGAGCGTTTCACCGGTGAGCAGTTCTGTTCTGAGTAAAGCTTATTACAAAAATGGCGATTCGTGCACTATTGCGCGGCGTCTATTTCGCTCTGAGTTTAGTTTACATGATTTAAATCAATGTCCTAGTGAAAGTGTTATCAGATCGTGGGTCAAAAAATTTGAGTCTACGGGTTCGGCACTGAATCAAAAACCTGCGGGATGTCCAATGTCAATTAGAACGGAAGAAACTGTACCACTGTCGCCACGTCCGTACGGCGTGATCCCCAGTTATCGAAACGAAAGATCAACCGAGCTCACTATATCAAGAACATCATTAAGGTGTATTTTGGCAAAAGATCTTAAAGATAGTTTGCCAAAATATTATATACTAATACTAATTTCACCCGTATAAACTTCAATTAGTCTAGGAATTGAAACCAAATGAGCACCATCTTCGCCGTGCTTTTGCCGATAGAATGTTACAGCGTTTTCAAAGTTTGAACAATATTCTCTACTCGGATGAAGCTCATTTTCATTTAAGTGGATATGCAAATAAGTAAAATTGTCCGTATTGGGCCTCAGAAAATCCCAAATTAAAACATCAAATATCATTGCATGCGCTTAAAGTGACAGATTGGGCAGCCATGTCGACTGAAGGAATCATCCAACCCAATTTCTTCGAAAATGAGCGAGGCCAAACCGTAACAGTAAATTCTGATCGCTATACAAACATGTTACGTAACTTTTTCTTCCCACAACTGCACAATTTTGAAGCCTATAACAGCAGGACCTGGTTTCAACAAGACAGCGCGACATCTCATACATCCAATGAGTCCTTAGCAGCTGTAAACGAAACGTTTACTGGATTTTATTCTCTGGGGGTACCTTAAGATCCGCGTTTATGCCAATACACCAACGACAATTGCCCAGCTCAAGAACATCATTTGCGAGGAATAAGAGATGGGGCCCATACCCGACAGTTTGAAAAGCGGCTGGTCGGGGTCGTGGGTGCAGTAGGCGAGGGTGGAGGCGCCGAGCACCACGAGCGCGTTGCGCGCGATGGAGATCAGCCACAGCGTCTTCTTCAGGCGGTGACGCTTCGGACTCACGCGCACGTCTTTCAGTTTCTGCAGAAATATGTGTTCACAATTAATATAGCTACCTTTATGATTAATGATATAATTAAATTGGTATAAACACCAAAACAGCCAGTGAACTCAAAAGTATAAAAATCAGGACCGCAACAAACGTTGCCAGATTATTTTCCGGTGAAAACCGGAATTTTCGAATATTTTAAGTAAAAAAGCGGGATTCTTTCGCCAAACGCGGGAAATAAAAATAAAATAACGAGTTAATTTATAATTTATCCATTTTTAGGGATCCGTACATTTCAAAGAAAAAAGGAACCCTTATAAGATCACTTTGTTATCCGTCCGTCTGTCTATCAAAAGCCTTTATCTCAGGACCGCTTGGCGCTTGTCTAGATATCGAGTTGAAATTCAATCGATATACTTTGATCTACAGTCCCATGATTTCCTTAAAATAGTATTTAATCGTACCTATTTCTATATTTACTTAAAAACAGATATGGACATTTATAATGCATAAAATAAAAGCAATCAATTCGATAGTATAATGGGACTCAAAATGAATAAGGTACTTCCTGTTGACCTAGAATTTGTAATATGGCAGCTAGCATGCACAAGTAGTATTACTTCAAGAAAAACTCGGTGGGCGAGCCCGACTCGCGCTTGTCCGGTTTTTGGAGTTTTGATTAAAGCTTCCAATGGTCATAGATATCAATAATTCAATATAAATTTTTTTTTTATATAGAAAAACGTCACTGTGCTTAAACGATATTGTTAATATACTTATTGTATTTCCATGAAATTATTAATGACTAATTAAAATCATAAAGTAAAAATAAAGATTTTTAACAGTACGTGGAATAATCGTTATAAACGGGACAATGCCTGTCCCGATCGGGCCGTTTAATTTTTGAGCTAAAAATCGGGACGTCTGGCAACGCTTACTACAACCTACCTCTGATTTCTTAATTTTTCCATATCTACTACTGAAGCAATTTTAACGAAATTTGTACTGTTCCCAGTGTAACTTAAAAGTATACTTAAATATTATTCAATTCCAACAATACTACTTCTCCTCGATATCCTGTCAGTGTGTATCGGCTCTTACAAAGCGAGGTATCGGCCGATCTTTTTGAAGTATTTTTGTTCCAGGGTCTTTATCAACAAATTACAGTAAAGATACAGTTGTAGGTGTTAAGTATAAAAAAACCATATTGGAGGATTCGAGCTTATGAATTTTTTGAACACCTAAATATACATAATTGAACCAGTTGAAATGTTTATAGAACCATGTAGTTGTATCGTAAATAATAAGCAAAAAGGTAGCTACCCTGAGCAGCAGCAGCAGCGCGCAGCACACGGCGGCGAGCGCGGCGTCGGGTGCGCGGACTTCGCGCCAGCGCTGCGCTATCATGTACAAGTTTTCCGCCGGACTCTCCGCCACGAAGCTTAGCCCCACCAGCCCCTTCAACTGCGCCACCACGATGATCAGGGCCGTGGCCGATGTGAACCCGCTGGTCACCGACGGAGAGATTAGCTCGACCAGGAAACCTGCGCAGCGAGCACCACACATTACACACGTTTACTTTGCAATATAATCCATATACATCATAACATGTAAGGAAGTCCTCTTGATTAAGAAAATAGCAATTTATTAATAACTAAGAAAATGGCCTCACGGATATGACTACCTGCAATGTGGGTATCGTGTTTTATATCGTGATAAAATACAATATTCATACTGTATACAAGTAAGCAGAGGACATACTTATCTGATGAGTAGCATCAAAATATATTTGTGAAACTGAAGTTGGTTGTGTATAAGTATGTACCTATATCTAGTTTTTCAAATGGTCAATCTTGTTTATAAGCTCTATGTATGCGACAATTTGACATGCTCCCCTGAAGTCCCCCGCGCTCCCCAAGGAGGCTTCATTATCTATACTAAATTCCAAGTTTCTTCGCAGAGCAATTCTGGCGTTACGTTATATTTATAGATTTTTAATTTAAATGTTGTTTAGCGTTTTTATATTAAGGCACATATTAAAGAGCTGACTTCTGTACACCGGCAATTATTATGTTTACAAATACTAAACGTTTTGAAAGGAATATCGTAAATAATAGCAGGTGTCTAGCGTCTAAAGTCTAGCGGAACCTGTTCATCCATGTTAATGCGGCGCCTGTGGACAAGCTCTTAAGTAAACAATTTCAAATATTCTCTTTTTGCTTGTATTTTTATTATAAGTAAGCTTACTTGCGCACAATTGTGCGGCCTAGGTAAGACTAAAACAAAGAACAAATGAATTTAAAAGCAAGTTACACGAATATAACACTATAAAAAGATTGTAGTTTGTTTTAGTTTCAAGTTTTATCCGCACATAGCAGGCAGAGGGAACCTGGACACTCCATTCCCATTAGGGCACGTCCTTCGCCAGTTACTGCCGAATTCCGGAGGCGTGTTGGGTGGTGGCAATCAACGACGCGCATTACGTTGTAACTAGAGTACCTAATATATGTTGTCAATATTAATATATGTTGTCAATTTCTGTGCGAATCAATATTAGTTTGAGTGGTGGAATCTATCTGGAATCTATATGACGTCTGCAGTATGCAAACAGACGCAGCGCGCAGACCAAGTAGAACATTGTAATCGTATTTAAAGTAACATTTGAATTTAATTTTTGTGTTTACTTATATAATAAGTGGATGTTAGTATAAAGGCCGTCACCGCAAGGCCGCTGTCATCTTTATAATTAAGACAACCTAATTTGTGTAAATGTTTAGAAGCTTTTATTAAAAATCTTAAGCAATTATGTGTTGAAATAAAATGATATGTTATCTGTTTGTAAACGTTGTAAATTTTATGAATGGCGGCGACTATTTGCATTGGGAAACCAGTTTTAAGTGAATGTTACATATAATGTTCCTCTGATTATTTATTATAATTAAATTCGCAGTTTTGAATTTCTGTCATAAAAAAGCTCTTTAATTAGATATATTTTGGCTTTCAATTAATTTGTAGGATGCAGTAAAATGGCAATATTTCGAAAAGCGCTATACAAAACTATCGCAAGGTCTATAAGTGGGTAGTGGGTACTGACCGAGGCGCAGCAGGCCCATGAGCAGCACGACGAGGCCGGACAGGAAGGTGAGCAGCACCACGAACTCCACGGGCAGGCCGCGGCATGTGTGCAGCGTCAGCAGCGCCATCAGGCTCGTCGGTCCGATGCTCACCTCCTTCACGGTGCCCAGCACCACGTATAGCATTGTTCCTGGTGGCCCACACACACATATGTACATACTTACTCTTACAGTCGCTTGGTATATTCAGTGCTTTCTTAATGTTATATAATATGGTTCACGCGAAACTCGATTATGTTACTTTTTAAAAAATGTTGAGCGAAATTGTCATTAATCTGAAACTTGCGCCTCGACTGTTACGAACCTGACTGACAGTTCATATAAAGGCAATAAAAACGCTGAGGTTGATTAAATGAAATTTTTATATAAATAATTTTAACTAGTTTCTTGGGGTATTTTAAAAAAAATGTGAATATTAGATACAACATAGTGGTTTATAAAGTACATAGTGTTGGTACGTACCGACGAAGGAGGAGTAGAGGCCGTACTGCACGGGCAGGTTGGCGAGCGCGGCGTAGGCGATGCTCTGCGGCACCAGCGTGAGGCCCAGCGTGAGGCCCGCCACCGCGTCCGCCGCCCCGCACGTGCGGTCGTAGCGCCGCGCCCAGTGCAGCACCGGCAGCCGCCGAGCCAGCAGCGTTCGCAGCCCCGCCCTCGTCTTCTGTGCCCCCCGGTCCAGCGGGACCAGCTCCTCGGCTCCCATGTTGCGCGACTACTGTGCAGGCGTACGCGCGCGAGGACTATCGGCGACTGTCTAACGCCCAGCGAGCTGATAAAGCAGCAGCGACCTTTGTGCGCAAACAGGAGATAAGGCCGCTCCGACGACAACCACCGGCCACGGCGACGCTCCGAGAACCTGCTTCTAGTCAGCGCCAATCGTTAGATGTCGAAACGGTCGGCGGAGTCAAAGCGCTTTATTAGACGAACGCATTGTGTCATCCTCGTTAGGAGAAACGGGTCCTAATGACCGTTAATAAAATTTAATATAATATGAAATACTTAATGCACTAAATTATTAAAACCCGCCCCGACTTAACTATTCGAAAGTGCCGCGCGAGTGTCCGCCGCGTCGCGCGTCGTCTTGTCCGGACAGAGATTTTGAACAAAATGTAACTTCAAGGATCCATTTACTTATTTGGTGTTTTGTTATTCGTGCAATAAATAATTAATTAATAGATACTTTATTTAATGTGGTACGATATACGAAATATTACATTTTAACCTCATAATATCTGTTACAAAATTGAAGTTGAAAAAGGATAATTAATATATTCGAAATGAATACAGAAACACATGAATAAAACAATAACATATAGTTTCGATTTTTGTGTTGATTCCCTTAAGTGTGAAATATCACACTTCAGGGAATGTCTGGCGCGGCTCTGGTTTTCAGAAGGCGCGGTTTTAAATCCTTTACACATTTTATATATAACTTTACGATGTATCCCGCATATGGCAGGGAAGGCAACGAACACATAATGCTAAAACACTCTACTCCCCACTTTCCGTCAAATTTCTGAGGTATTGAGTATTGAATAACGGAAGTCGACGCCGCGTTTTTGTCTTGATACCAAAGAAAAGAACTGAAAGTATTTATAGATAATAATCCATTCCCCCGAGAGGGAACCGAACTCACAACACTACAGACACACGCTTGTAGCCACGGCCCTTACAGGTACGTTTTCTAAAGAATAGCCAATATCAACCATTAATTACGTAATTATGAGTGTGGTATGTATGTAGATAGAAGTTAAATTGTAAATGAAACAACAAAGTAGAATATAACACAATAGATTTATTTATATATTTATATAAACCAATACTCTACACCATTCTGTTTCTGTACAACTAGCACTAGTGGTAGTCTACTGCTCAGTATATCACGTGTAAATGCACCGCCGCGACGAGAGGCCTCCGTGACGTCACCGCGACGTCCCCGTGACGTCACCGCGACGCCCCCGTGACGTCGCCGCGACGCCACCCCGAGTAGAGTCAAACATAACAATATATTATATAACATACAATTCCATAAGCTCAGGTACTTACAATTACTCATCATCGATACAGCAGCATTGCAGTCAACAAATTGGAATACAATGCCAAATGTTGTAGAATATCATAATTATTTTTTACATAAACTGTGGAAGAACCAAGAACCATACAAAAGAATATAATTACTAGAGGACCTATCATTACCTCCCGAGCTTCAACTCCGGTCCCCCGGTCACACCGGTGAGGCGATCATCAATAACAATATAAATAAAGAGAAACAAACGTAATCTGCCCTGGTGCTGTGGTGCGCGTCGCCAGGACTGCCTAGGACCCCCCGGGCGGGTTTAGCTGGTCACGCCCGCCACCTTCTGCATGATGATGTCGATCTGCTCGTCGATGCGCGGGCTCGTGCCGCTGCGGGGCAAGCACTCGCGTTAGGGCCAGGGGGAGAGGTACACTACAGGGGGGCAGGGGGCAGGATGGGACACTCACCGGAAAGCGGCGGGGTCAGGCCCCACCATGGCGACAAGCTGGGGCACGTCGTGGGAATGGTGCACGAGGCGAGCGAGGGCGGCCAGCGCGCGCCATAGAGGCTCCTCGGGCGGCGCCCACGCGACCAGCTGCAACGCCGCCATGCACAGCTCCACGCACACCTCGTCGAACACCTGCAGTGCAGTGCGCGCGCGCAACGCTACTTCAGTTACAATTACAGATCTATTGACGTCGGAGACTACTGGGCACTGGGTGCTTGTCTCGTTGGGATAATATTTATATAGTTATTGTAAATTTTAGAATACAATAACATTCTGGTAATAAATACGACGAATAACGCGACTGTTGGTTTGATCCCCAATCGAGGGAATGAATTAGTATTTCTTAATATTTTCATTACTTCGATCTGACATCAAGGGAAAAGCTTGGCGTAGAGTTCCACCACTCAACACACAATGCCTCGAACCGGAAAGTGAAACAAACGGAAAGGACTGTCCCAACACAAGATTCCCTCTTCCCTATATGCGGGATACACCGTGAAGTTGATTTTTTTTTATAAATATGACCAGATTCGTATACAAAATAATTAAAAAGGGCCATAAAAAGCACATATACTTATACGGTTCAACAATATATACCATAAAAAGCAAAACATTGATATTATAATAACCCAATATAAAAAAAGGAAATTTAAATATTAAATACAAATTACAAGGATATGATAATATGAATTCTTACAACATAATATGAATATGTTAAGATCGCCTCAGCGAATATCTCGATATTCCCGAGAGTCCGGGTGACCGCGCAGCAAGGAGCGCGATGAGGGAACCCGTTTAGATCAATGACCCACCGGGTTTCATAAGTATTATTATATTGACGTATTCATTTCCCTTTCTTTTCAACGACGTCTCAGCCTCTACAATATTCGATCAATATGGATCAATCAAATATACAAATGTTATAATTTTTAATATTTATTACTTTCTTCTCTTCGGAACATTCTCGAGACAATACTTCAAGTACTAAAGTACTACGGCGCGCAATAAAACAAGCAATTTGCGAAATTAAAAAGTAAAAGTACCACAAGTAAATAAAACGTTCCCAAATTTCGTAAACGCCCGTTTACCCGTTACCCTTCTCGCTCTCCAAATTAAATAATCGATTATTTTAATTGAATTAAAAACCTATGCTGGGGTAGATTGAGTGATTGCTATATACATTATAAGGTCGTCTCCTTGTCTCCTGGCGGCTGCCTGCCCGGTGGCCACGTGGTCGGCGGCGGCCCTTACAGCACACTCACTTTTACTTTTGCATTGCAAATATTCTTAAAAGGAATTGCTAAGGTTTTCTGCATAAATCGACTTTTCCCTTTTATGACAAAAATATAATATGTGCAATTATTGACACATTCTCCAAATTGAACGCGGGCCGGTCGGGAGTTGAATTCCGACATACTATTTGTTAACTCTAACTAAATCGACTTCATCCTTGAAGTAATAAAACATTACAGACAATATAACGAGGTTTAATCTGGCGCTCATACTGTCGGTGTCAGCTATAAATATAAATAAATACACACAGTACGTATATATATGTTGTTATCTTGTTTGTTTGTGCACTATAACACTATAGTGCACAAACACGAGGTGACGGCGTACAGCGACGGCGCTCGTAGCGTATACACTGGGAACCTAGTGCTAAGACACTCCGGTCCCATGAAGAAACTCCTGTCTCCGCTTTCCTCCGAACTATGAAGGCAATACGTGTTGAATGGCGGAATTCGGAGCAGACCGACGAAAATGGGAATATCAAATATTTAATTTCCTGGAATTAGAGTCGAATCAACAGTAGTCGCCCGCTTGTGCTTTTAGGAGTACAAAATAAAATAATTACACCAAAATTTTAACAAGATAGAAATATATTGTTAAAATTTTAAAGGTGGAAGTTTACTTCCAAGCCGCATACGACAACTGCGTTGTTGTTTAATCGTTCCATCACCAGTTGCAACTGCACACATGTACGAGTACGTGTTATACGTGGGCTCGGATATTACTTGTTTTTCAATATTTGTTAAGTAAATCAACATTGACTTGGAAAATGTTATCATATTCTACGAAGATATCGGAGTAAATAGATTTAAATACATTTAATATGTTGTTTGACAGACTTAATATTTTCATTCCCTCGCTTTAGTAACGAGCCTTAGCGCGGCGTTCAGTTCCGCCACTCAATCCTCGGGAATACGGCGTGTAAGTGTCTTATTGGGAACGGAGTGTCACAATAGCTTCCTAGGTTTCCTCCGCTTACTCTGCTATCTGATAAATATTTTAATATATTAATTAAGACGTATTCATATAAACACGCACACAGCCAAACGCACACACGCACCTATATCACCCGAACAAATATGCATATCGCTGGTGGGAAATAAATATAATTTCATTCAATAAATGACCATGTTCCTTCCGAAGGATTACTTGTTCTCTACATCCTGTTCGAGTTGTTTATTTTTGGAAGTCATTGATTTTTTTTTCAATTTAGTAACATTAAAATTGTAAAAAATATTACATTCATATAGGCATACGAACTAATACCCAACGCGAGCCTCCACTGAGTTTATGAGTCAAGACTTAAAAGACACAGGAACATATAATGTTGAAAAATTAAGTAATGTTAAAAGGAAATTAATGATTGATGAAGAAAATAAAGGATTGATGAACATTAATGCAGCAACAATGAGGATTTTAGATACGAACAACAGTTACAATGGACCAGCGGTCATCACATAAAGTTTTAGCAGGGCGATAGTACCATCTAAGACTATATTTTATAAAGGGAACCCTAAATTCGTATATTAAATGTGTACAGGTCACAACTTTTCCAATCTTACATTACATTACTGAAGACTCAAATATTCATTTACATTCATTCTGTCGGTGATGCCGCGCGGGTCCACTATTACTAATTTCCATGACATATGTAGTAAATTAGTTATGACATGAGTGAGGCCCCGGTGGTGGTAGTGCTGGTGTCACCTTGAACTTGGTGCCGGGCTTCAGCGGTTGGCGCAGCGTCGCGCACAGTCCCAGCCGCTGCAACAACCACACTTCTGCACCACGCGTCTGAACACTCCTACCCATTCCACGACACCCTCCGAACCCAGATACATAGATAAATACCATTTTACAAACCAAGTTATTGAGCAAGTTAGGAAAAACTCAGCTTTATTATAAAAATATTAAATTTAAAAGAGATATTAATATAGAATGTACATCAATTATTTCCATTTTAAATAATTATCAAGAAAACTTGTAAGTTTGAAGACAAATATTGGCTTAAAATTACATAATTTGGTCGGCATCAAATCTTAAGAAAAAGTGATTAGGTCGTGCAAGTAAGCTGGTTATCACAAGTGATGGAATGCTCCAAATACAGAGCAGAGTGCGATGTTGTTCATAATACTACAACTGACGAACTGAAGGGACTTGCGGACAGACATGCACACTGCGCGGGCAAGTAAGCAACTGTATTATAGGCATTGCCAAAATCCCGATTTTGACCCTTTTAGATTTTTAAGCCTTAAATTGAATATCTTCTTGTATTTTTCTACACACTGTGAGATTGTTTTAATTGCTTTATTTTTTTATAAGTTACTAACAATTTAGAGATATTATTACTAACTGCCTTATATACGGGGTAAACCAAAAAAATAATTATAATAATTGTAATAATTGTCTAAAATATCATAGAACTAATGAATAAGTACTTGAAACTAGTACTGTTACTCATATTTTTTTGATCTCTGTTCTGCTTTTGGCGAAGGTCCTGTATATATACAGAATCTGGCAACGATGATGATATTGTAATAGGTTAGGTTGTAATTTAAACGATTTCGCTTAATATTTAACTTTTAGAAATAAAGCAAATACTTAAAGTCATTGTGTGTACAATTTTCTGAGGAAGTAGTAGGTATTATTAAAGTTTTCCGCTCTTAAATATACATAAACTTAACTATAAATACACTAAACGGACCCGTCGACAAACAAAATTAAAATAAACTAACTCGTTGAAACTTGAAAAGTAAATGTCAACGGGCAGACATTTTATTTATAATTATTTGTTTTCAAAATAATAAAAGCGTCACGTTATCAATATAAAACCATACTCATAAACTATGTTTGCAAAATTGCCTTCAAAATTATTTGAAAATATAAGAAAAATAACTCAGTTTGGCTATTATACAATCTGTATGAAATTATTTAAGAATTATCATCACACTAAGATATAAATTAAAAAGGCAAAGACACCTTGATCATTTTAAATATTATATTCACGTATTATTAAATATAACATTTCGTTTTTAGGGTTCCGTACCTCAAAAGGTAAAATCAGAACCCTTATTGGATCACAACGTTGCCAGTCTGTCCGTTGTCTGACCATTCTGGTCCGCTTTCGAGATATCAAGCTGAAATTAATGTCAAATATCCAAGTCTAAGTTCCCTAGGGGCACAAAAAACCAAGCTTCTAAGTAATTTGTAAGAAATTCGCTACCCATTTGAAAAAAAAAAATCAAAACATAATAAAATGAAAGAAAAAAATCATTACAAACTTATATTTGTAGTTCATTTTATACAAAATGAGTGCATATTTAAGCTTATTAACTTTTTTATAAGTTGCTTCCTGTTAACCTATAATTCTGAAATTGGTACTCCGGAAGCCTCGGTGGGCGAGTCCGACTCGCACTTAACCGGTTCTTTAAGACCAATAAAGGAAGTATAGGGTAGGTCCTACATCATTATGAAATTATGTAGGCTTGCTCTTTATTACACAATATTACAATTTTAAATGTAATAATAAAGGGTAATATTATGATTTTTTAATTAAAAATTACAATAATATTACACTTACAAAATTATAAAATGTAGATCGAGCCGAGATCGAGGGACCTGATCGAGAGACCTGCATATATGAAGGTTCAGTAAAAGGAAGCCTCTTTCATGTTCGTTTCGCCATCACAAATATTATGAAGTCTCTATCTCGATCTCGGTTCGATCAACATTTTCTAATTTTGTAAGTGAAATATTTAACCCGATAGGATAAAATATATCAAACCCAGAGCTAAAGAAATTAATCAATGTTGAGTTAACAGTTCCGACCATACCTGTATATTGTGTGTCGCACACATACGTATGCGACATTGCCGCTTTGACAGGTAAGTGTGTGCGTGCTTATGTTAAACTTTACAAATGGCGTTTTATTTTAAAACGATAATTGTATTATTTATTTTGTTTGAAAAAATAACTTTTTTATTTTTGGGAATTTATTTTTTTGTGAATTATATAGAGCTTTTATAGAGTAGTTAAAACTGTGGTTTCATTTAAAGTGGTTCTGACGATTCCACCTGTATATAAACTTTTAAGTGTCTCCATTAGCCACCGGCTTGACCCAAGACTACTGAAGTCTTCTACTCAGATCAGATCGCGAAGATGCTTTGTTGACTTGAGGGAACCATCGTTTCTATGTTAAGACAAAACACCAGCCTCCGTCCGAGCGCGATCGTGATTGTATAAATAAACAAAGGGAAGCTTTCGATTTCAATTGAAAACCTACATTTATTGTTAGAAGTTTAACATTTATCGACGTTATAAATTGATATATTCAAGTATAAGTAAAAGCTTAATAATGGATTGAATTGAAATTGGGAAAAAATAAGTAGCAATAAGATTACAAGTCTTATTTAAATTGGACGTCGTCGATACTAGCGCTGTCTGACCAACATGTGTTATTTACATTTCAAACACTTTATAACATTTGTCATATTTAAGGTATTTTTGTGTATTCTTGTATCTTTATAACTAGTATAATGTGTTTCTTTGCGTTTTAACAGAAAAATAAACAAAATTTCAGATTTTAGAAAAGAAATTTTTAAAACAGAACTCAACACCACGCTATGAGAATATTAAATCTTTAATTTTCGAGTGGGAATCGAACCCAAACCGGTCGCGTTTTCCATTGCACGCTGGTGCCTCTGCGCCATGATTCGCCTCATTAAATCTAAGCGTATGAAATTATAATTTACGTATTATCTATATTTTTTTATAAATTAACATTATAAAACTTATACTTTTTACACAATACACATTAGTTAAACAAATATTAGCTCAGTCAGAGCTGCCAGGCTTTCTTATTTCCGACATTCATTTAAACTCCACTGTAAAGACAAGACACCTGTCACGTCATATTAAAAGTGTTCGGTAAATATTTGCTACTTACAGGTGTAATGAAAGTAATCTGGGTAAACATAATTGTTTCTTTTTGGCATATGTTTGTTTTAGGTTTTGGATTTGGAAGGATTTTCTTAAATATCTAGCGAAATGGTTGCAGCTTCGCCCGCTCTAACTACACAATTATTTAATTGATAATCTGAATTATATTTTTGTACATTGAAAAGTAAAGTTTTAGCTAAATCAATTAAATGTTCTATGAAACATTCATTTATATGGATATATTTAAAAAAAAAATGATCCGATTGAAATAAAACAAATATAAATAAATACTAAGGGTAATTCACTAAAAATAATAATGAAAACTGGACGTTTATCGGTTAAGCTGTTTCTGAGATTAGTGTATATAATCGTGTAAACAAACGAACAAACAGATAATGGTTTTGGGTTCTATTACGTTGATGAATTGCGTCCAATAATAGATTTTTTGTTTTTCCTGTGCCTCTGAACAGTCAGTCAGTTATCATTTTATTGTAAAGTATACATATAGATTTATCAGAATTAAATAAATAATTTTGTGTGTGCATTGTTGTGGAATTCAAATTTATGTCTTATTAGATAACCAGCTAAAGTTATTTTAAATTGTAAATATTATTATTAAAATAAGGAAAGTTTCGGCTTCTGTACCAATAGTATGTGGTAGTATACTTGTTGATTAGAATGTAAAATTTTTAAGTTTTCATATTTTTTTATTTTGTTCTGCAGATTCTGCTGTATATATAGTTAGTAGTTAATTAATTTATTTATGTAAATTGTTTTACATTATAAATATTGTTTGTAAGTGATTTGAAATGTTTCAAAACTTTTGAGTGGGAAAGTTAGTATTACATATTTAAAATTAATTTTGTTATGATTAGAATAAACAAAATTAAATAAAGCTGCTATTAGAAAGTGTCATCATACAAATATGTACACTATAAAATCATGTCTGTATGAATATCTTTAAAATATTATGCATTACATATTTTTACCCGATTACGACGAAGCGAAAAGGGTTATGATTTTGACCATTATGTATGAATGTTAATTTTTTCCCTCATAACTTCTAAACCACTTGCTATAATTAGACAAATGAAGAATTGTTAGAAGCGTCTAGACTTTTCAGACTTTTTAGAGCGCGATATTTTAGTAGTCGGGTTTTAGTCATTTTTTTTCTTGTTGTTAAAGTATAGGTGGCTCTTTTATATACAATGAGAGACGAGAGAGACAGACATACATGAAACAAGCAGACACTCAACAGTACGTGCAGTACGGAGCAGGAGCTGATACCGACCACGGACTTTACCTCCTTGGTGGCGATGTTGTAGAGCAGCGCGGTGCCGGCGTCGCGCAGCGCCGGCTCGGTACTCAGCACGGCGTGCACGCACGCCTTGGTGCTGGCGCGCATGTTGCTGAGCACGCGCCCGCCACTCTCCCATTCGCTGATGTAGAGCAGCCACTCAGCGGGCGCGGCGTGAGCAAACAGGTTAGCCAGGAAGCGCGCCAGGGCCAGCTGCTCCGGGGGGCTGCCCTCGTCCACGCGCGCCGCGTAGGCCAGCAGGCAGTGCGCGCGCCGGTCCTGGTGCAGCAGCAGCGCCACGTCGTCGCGCAACGCCGCAGCCGCCAGCCAGCGCAGCGCGCGCACGCGGGCCTCCTCGCCGCCCAGCCCCTCGTTGAGCACGCGCCCCGTCAGCGTTAACACGCCGTCGCCCAGCACCCAGCTGCCCTCGCCGTGTACGAGGTATTGGCGCAGCTCTTCCATGCTCTGTTTGTCCTCCTCGGAGAGCTCGACGCCTTCCAGTTCTTTTGCAAACGCCTCGAACTCTACAGCGCCCTGGAAGAAATGTGACGATTACAAATTAAAATATAATATGTAGCACATAAAATAAAGTAATTCAGGCGAGAAAACATATATTATTGCAGTGCATGCGAACGAAGCCGCGGGGGGGTGGACTAGTATTTCAATATTTTAAAACTTTTGTAATAAAATGTAATTTTTAAACACTAACAATATACAAACCAATAATATGCAAATGTGAAAAAATATATATTTACATACAGTATATCATAAGTAACCGAAAAGTATTTTGACTTAGATTAGATTTATAAAGGCATGTTATTAACTAATTAGTTATCTCTAATTACAAAGACTCGTACATTCACTTATCTATATATTCTAGTCAAAACAAAATTGGCCGTAGTGGCCCACGTATTTTTGCACTTTGGGTTAATTTATTCACAGGAATGCAATCTTGAGTGGTTGATACTTATGGTACGTTCATCTTAAGTGTTGACAAGTTCTATTTGAGTATACTGCCAGCAAAAAATTGTAAAAGTAGGTAGATTTAGAGATTCATTGAAACCACTTGATTTTACCCTTATTTAAGTTGATAGTTAAATTCAGTCAAAGTTTGGAACTAGTCGTGTATAGTTCAAATAATGTTTAACGTACTATGCCAAGTATTCGACGACATATGAACTTGCCAACCATAATCAGAGCTGTAACTTTAATTCAAGAAGGACAACCCCAGTGTTTTGTAGCTCTACAGCTCGGCTATTCACGAAGAGCGATCCAAAATGGTTGGAATTATTTTCAAGAGACGGGAACGGTATCCAGAAGACGAGTATCAGGCAGAATTAGATCCACCCCCGCACAAGAAGACCGCTATGTTCTCTTGATTGCGCAAAGACGAATTTTGCGAATTCCACTAATAAGTGCGCATCGTGCAAACCGTTTAGCGTATGAAAGGCAATATCTTACCTGGGACATAAGTGACTGGAGCACAGTGTTGTTTACTGATGAGAGTAAAGTGATATTTTTAATGATGATAGGCGCATTAGTGTTTGGAGACGTGAAGGTGAGCAATTTTCAGCTGCTTGCATCCGAGAAAGTGACAGATTCGGGGGTCCCAATGTGATGGTGTGGGGAGGCATCAGTTTATTGGGTGAAATTGAACTAATAATCCTAAACGGAGGCGCTGTAACAGCTCAGCGATACATTGAAGAGGTTATCAGACCTCATGTGGTTTTTGCTCAGAGAATTCGTGCATGATTCAAGCAGATGCACGACAATGAACGCGCACGCACTGCTCGAGCCACCAAAGCAGCTCTAGAAGAGACTAATATTCAGGTGTTACCTTGGTCTGCCAACAGTTCAGACCTCAACCCGATAGAACACATGTGGGATCTACTCAAACGAAGCGTTCGAAGTACTGACCGGCCCGTACATAACGACCCACAGCTGATTGATGTGCTCAAATCAAGCTGGGAGCAAATTCCTCAAGAAACTGTACCAAACCTGAATGAAAGTGTCCCTTACAGGCCTCAGGATAAGTGTACAAAAATAAGGAGGACACACACGGTACTGAAGACAACAAAAAAAAGCTTTAGAAATGCTAAAATTTGTTAAAAGCTTTATGAGTGGGAGTGAATTTTTTGTCAAAATTGCATAGTTAGTTGAAAAAATTCTAATTAAATTTTATTGGATCGAGTATTAATGTGTGGGAATGTATTTTAAGTTATTTACATTAGAAAATGGTAAAGCTAATGAACTTCATCATTTTCTAATACCTAACTCCCAGTAACACATAAATATACTTGAAAACTGCAGTGGCCCTTATTTTGTTTTGAGTAGTGTATATAAAAGGACTTGTCCTTACTGACTGAGGTAAGACGCACGCACAGCCGTAACCGCTGATGGTAGGAACGTGGCATTTGGACAGATGTTTACTTTCGTAATCTGGACATCCACTAAGAAGGGATTTTGAAAAATTTTAATCTTAAAGAGGTGAAATAGGAGTTGAAAGTTTGTGGAATATGGAAATAAATCGCCACCGATTTTTATAAAATTTGAAATTTATACTCTTAAAAATATTTCATTGAACACATGTTTCATGGTTTATAAGAATTCACCCCTAAATAAGCAAGCGAAGCTGCGCGCATCCGCTAGTTTTATATAGAAGTAATTTACCAATTTATAAATAACTAGTGGACCCGGACGCGGCTACGCCTGCTTGAACTATAAGAATATTTATTAAATATATTTATGAAATTATTTTCAGTTTTCAATAGGTAAGAAATTATATAAGCCTAAATAATCAAAAAGAATAATAAGTACAGACATATTATTAGAAAAAATATCTGAGTTATTGAAATGAACCAGCAAAAGAAGTAAAAATAACTAAAGGATATTCTTAATATTAGAAAAAGTACCTAAAGTTTTCCGTGCGTGCGTACGTACTCGTAGATATCGACTCTTTGAAATAACTAAACATTTCTCTATATTAAATAGGATAATATTTGTGAGCAATATCAATCATATAAATATCAATTATAAGCAGATTTGCTATTTTATAAATACAATTTAATTAAATAAAAATTAACAATAGTTCGAAATTGTATGAAAATTTTTATAACGTCAACATCATCTGCGCGTTCGCGTCGATCATACTCATACTGTGCCGCCCGAGGGCTAGGTCATTTCGAATCAGTGACAGCTCCTTAATTATTTATCAGAATGTTATACAGCAAACTATCATGTCAATCTAGATAAAATGCTAAAATAACTTTTCTATGACTAAAAACTTTTATATTTATTTTCATAAGGATAAATATCAAAATATAAGTTCATTTTGAGTGACGTTTTCTTAAAACAACAAACAAACTTTGCAAACCGTTCCTTAGCAACGATGGTTGTTATTAACATGACAGAATAAATTGCATGTCAAATTAGAAAGTTTTTAAATTTATTAGTACATATGTGTAATGTAATGTTATATAGCCTATAGCACTTCTGAAGAATGCAGCTTTCATACAAAACAAAAACAAAGTAAATCGGACCAGTAGATCCAGAGATCTTAGCGTTCAAACAAACAAACAAACAAACTCGTCCGCTTTATTATATTAGTATAGAAGTATAGATAATTAATGAGTAAATATTAGCGACGCCAACCCCGTCCCCCATCCCCCGCCCAGCCTTCGCTGGCGAGCAACCAAGTGACTGGACGCTTCTGGAAACTACCCGCCACCCACCACTTATTAGAACACATTTACTTGTTAGAATTAATGTATGTTAAATGCATAATTTCTAACAATACCAAAAGATATCATTATCCAAATGAAGCGTCATACAATCAATGTTTATTTGAGTATTTATGTTTAGAATTTAGATTAGTGGGTTTTTGTATGTTGTTTGCATTAAAGACGTTATTGAAATATTTTTCTGGTGTTTTTTATTTTAAATTAGAGCAATTTTGTTTGTATAGTTTGACTACGTAAAGTGTGACGTTGCGATTTAATATGAAATTATTTTAAAATGTAATGTGGCGGGATTTGAACCCGCTTCTTTTGGAAACCGTCCAAGAGCTCCGACGACAGCATATAAAGCGTGTACACGCTTGTTACGACTTATTTAATACAACTTGTTTTCTTAATAGATTATTTGTATTTCCACGCTCCAGCAACAAGACAAAGGGTAGATTTAATTTCCATTTTCCATTTAAAATGTTGTTGTCTACCCTGCTACGAGCGATGTATACCGTGAAGCTAGCAATGGAGGTATTCTCACGTCAACGTCGGTGAACAGTATGGGCGGGTCGCGCTCGCGGCGGCGCTCCTCGGCCTCCGCGTCCGCGTCGCGCGAGCTCGGCCCTGCGCGCTCCACCGCCACCGCCGCGCCCGCTGCCTCTACCGCCTCTGCCATCTCTATAAACAACAAACATTTAACCATTTGTATTTTTAACCGATGATGCTGACCCCATTACTAAAGCGAACGACCCTAAATTTGTAGGTAGGGCTACACACAATCGCAAACACACACGCTACACACACCGTCCCCGCCGGTGGAGATGAGGTCCCAGCTTTACTGTGGCCCAATCGCGCCTAGGCGCAAGAGGAACCCTCTCTCAATAAACCAATACGACATCAAGAGCCCTCCCCAGTAGGCTTTGGTCGAACCGATCGAAGCAAAGCCCCCCACTACGAACAGTGTTCACAAGTCGCGGTCCGAGTCTCAAAAGAGACGCCCTTGCGCCACTGTGTTCTCTTTTGTTGGTACCTTCCACGGTAGCCATGCCAAGGTCAGAGCTCGTCTAGCTCGGCCTCCCCAAACCCGGTGACGCTGTAGAGGCCCATATGGCCAACAGCATACTGCTCATTCGAAAAACGAAAAAACGAACCATTTGTATCATATAGGCCGTAGTGGCGCTGGGACACAGGCGTGTTGGGTTCGATCTCCACTCGGGGGAATGAAATATTTTCATATCCATCATTGCTTCAAGTAAATATGGTAGTTTGTATAACGTTGTTTACAATAAATCATATTTACTGAAATTAAAAAAATCTATATTAATTGTATATACTCAATGAATGTATCCAATAACAGTCGTGCCACTAAGATGCATAATTTAACAACCGCCGGCCGCGGGATATTTTAGGCGGCCCACTAATCGACGCATGTCGCGATCGAAACATTTTATTACCCTCTTTTCTAGATTGTTAGTCGGTACCTTACTAGCTAGAACACTGTGGAACAGTGCTACTGCAGTCCCGACCACACACACCTAACAGAACGATCGTGAACCGGTAGCGGAGCGACTGGAGCGTCGGTACGTCGTACGAGTGTAGCTCAGTGGAGCACGTGGGGCGCGGTGACTCCTGGCGGGTCGCGGGTGCTGGCGGTGCTGTCCGCGGACGACTGCGCGCCGCCCGCCCTGCGCTGGCGCAGCGCCAGTCGCCCCTCCGCCCCACGCCTCACCTTACCACCGCCCGCCCTCGTCGCAGGCATATTTATAAAACGCTCCTCAAATCTAACACTTAACGAGCTATTTCAATTGTGAATGTCCTGGATATTACTATTTGAAAAAAAAATGACTAAATTTGCTAAAGTTCCACGTGACTTTTATTGATGTACTTATTTGGGGAGCGTTCAACCGCGTAGTTAATTATAGATGAGATCACTGACGCTGTCTAATGTTTTAAAATCGTCAAGAGTGCCTAATCTTTTTGTACCGACTTCATATACGCTGGATAAACATATTTAGAGCTTTATTTTATAAACATCTTTTCATAATTTCATAACCTAATGGAAATATACGAATATGAAACTTCCAGAAAATAAGATCCACTAATTTCAACGACTGTGAAATTATCACCATATAGGTACAAACGTAGTTTGAAATTTTTAAATATCTAAATAACTAATATAATAATTTTATTAGTACTGCCATAGCGAATATGTACGAGTAACTGAGAAGTAGGTACGAGTTAATGTAACTAATTAGATGCATGACAGTCGATCTGGGCAACTCTGACAGGTACTGTACCTACGAACTATATTTTACACTACTCGTATATTTTAATATTTAAAGTTAGATTTGTAACATACAATCATTACAGTTATTTTACAAATAATATTATAAATCCTTACCCAAATCAATAATTTATAATTTAAGGCTGTTTCTGAACGAATAAATTTAATTATTCATTGACATCAACACATTTGACTGTCAGTCAATTCTGTTTATTAAATAAATAATGATGTAGATAACGCGGGCAAAGCCGCGGAGGGGCTCCTAGTATCCTATAGAAACATGTCATCGATGTCATTCTTATGACATCGATGACATGTTTCATAAGCTGCACGTTGATCAGATGCGTCAGATTATCAAATTTCCATATTGGCACAAGTTGGTTTGAGCAACCAGCGCGCCTGTTTGTCTGTCATCGATATTTATAAGAGCAATGTCAACCATTTGCTATGCACACGTACATAAATGAAATATTAGGAACATGATTTTATACTTTAATATTACAAGTACCTATTGAAATGCGACAATCCTGAATACTTTTCTTAATCTGTAGTTCTAAAATACATTTCAATTTCAAAATATTAGAAATTATCTTAGCAAAATTAAAAGACTCTTACTTGTGTTAATAAATATTAATGCGTTGTAACTTCGCAAACGTTAAAGTACCTTTTTTAGGCTTTTTGACGTATGCCGCACATAGCAGGGTAGGCAGAAGGCTAAGACACTTCCGCTTCCCACTTTCCGCCAAATTCTCGGGGCCTGTTGAGTGGTGGAACTCAACGCCGCGTCGTGCCAATAGACAGTACGTTTAAGTACTTATAATTTTTAAAACAGTAGAAGTGGTTAAATATTCGTTTAACTTCCATTAAAACTTTCTTGATTTTCTAAGTTTCATATATTTACTCGTCACTCTATTAGACTACAAGTAATAGATTTTGACGTGCAGTCCATTCGAATGTAATTATGGTTCAGATGAAATTACTAACGGTAATAAGGGTAAGGGTATTTCACACGATTTTTACTTCTGGAAAATAAACAAGTGTCAGTAAAATAAGTGAGTCAGTACACTCACCGTCCTCCGACAGCGCGGCGGCGTCATCGTGGTCGCGCTGCCGCTTGCGTCTCTTGTCGCGGCGGCGCTGCTTGCGCGCCAGCTTCTCCGCCAGCGTGTGCCGCCGCGCCTCCAGCTCCGCCGACACCGCCCTGCACAGCACCACACCGTCACACATGCTGCGTACTAGCTCATTTCATCATGAGAGTAGACGGTTTATATAGGGCTTTAAAAAAGTCATTAGTAGCGAGAACCTGGCAACCAAATTGAAACCAAAATTGTCAACAGTTAATTGAACAGTTGACAGAAAATACTTCTTAGTTTAATTTTGATCTAATTTTAATTTAAATCATATGTATAGAGACTCGAGATCCTGCAGTCAAACTCACAAAGAGTTTTGCAGGACACAGTTCAACTTTTGTATGTATTGTCAAATGGTACTAATAAAATAATTAAAAAAAAAAAAAGTTACGACATTCTGTTCCAGTGCCTTAGCACCGTTTCCCATTATTCACCAAATTCTTGGTGCATTGCGAATTGAATGGAATTAAATATTTCATTCTCTCTAGTGGGAATGGTCGCGCCTAACGGTGGCCACGCGTGTGCCTTTTTAGTTGAATACAATTTAATTCCTTTTACAGTATTCCTTACACAAAAAAATTGTTATAATTTTTAACGCAACAAAATTTTTATATATGTATAACTAGTGGACCCGGACGCGGCTACGCCCACTTGTACTATAGCAATATTTATTAAATATATTTATAAAATTATTTTCGGTTTTCAATAGAATTTTACTAATTGTATATCCAAAATATAAGCCTAAATAATTTAAATATGCTAAAAATCTGAGTAATTGAAATGAATCAACAAAATAAGTAAAAGTAACTAAAGGAAATTCTTAATATTAGAAAAAGTACCTAAAGATTGCCGTGCGCGTGTGCTAGACATTTTTCTATATTAAATAATTAATAATTTTTGCGAACAATATGAAATAAAATCCCAAATGATTAAAATTACGATATTTTAAGTGTGTAACATCGGTATATATACATACATATCGGTATATAACATAGATAACTGAACTGAGATATAATCAAACATTCTTTTCTGAATATATTTAAATAACATTAAATAAAAATTCTTTTCTCTGCTCTTTGGTTCTTTTCTAACAGAGTTCGAAGAGACCTAAAGAAAAGTATAAATTAATTATAAACAGCAAATAATTACATAAAAATTAACAGTAGTTCGATAATATATAAAAATTTACAAAACCATCAAAGTCATCTGTCCGTTCGCGTCGGTCATACAATACCTACCACTCGTAGGCTAGGTCATTCCGAATCAGTGACATCTCCTTAATTATTAACATGGCGGAATAAATTGTATGTCAAATTAATAAGTATTTTAATATATTAGTATATATCCACAATATTACAAATATGAGAATAAAAAGTAACCTATGTTCATCCCGAGACCCTCAAGTATATCTATACGAGTATTTTATCACAATTAAATTAGCGGTTTGGCCCTGATTGCGTAAAAGACAGACAGACAGACAGAGTTACTTTCGAATTTATAATATAAGTATGAAAGGTATGGATTAAAATATTTTTTATGGAGTATTTTATAAAATTATTTCAATCAGTTGCTTTTTCTGAAGTTTTCTTTTATTATTCTTATTAGGCAGCCATAAATTTCACTTAATTCAATTATGTTTTTTTGTTATTATAATGTTATTTATTTATTCATTCATCAGAAACTTATGAATACCATTAATATCAAACATATCAACATTTAAAAGTAATCAACATTTTTTATTTATTTTATTAAAAGTGTTAAATGAATGTACAAGGTAACTTTTCCTATATCATAATTTCAAAAGACAGGAAAAACTAACTACAAATAAACACCAAGTAGTACTATCATTGTTTATTTAATAGTTAGTGAATGCAAATGTAATAGCGATACAGTACGTACAGTACGAGCGACTAGTCGTAGTAACTTTTACTGTCGACTGTACTACATCTATCTAAAATGGTCGTTCGCGTCCGCTAGTGAGCCGCAGCCGCACGAGGCGAACGAGCGCGCAGAGCGCGAGCAGCAGCGCGCGCACTTTACGCGACACGTATCTACACATGGTGTGCCTGTTTGTTTGAACGGTAACATAGCAGGGAGGCGGAGGGAACCTGGGAACTAGTGTTGAGCCTATACACTCCGTACTTATTGAGACATTTCCGTCTCCCACTTCCCGCCGAGTTCTAGGGGCAATGCGTGTTACGTGGCATAACCCAGCGTTGCGCTTTGCTTTGTCAAGGAGAAAAAATGAAAATATTAAACAGATATTTTATTTCCTCGCGTCAGAATCGAATCCACAATCTGTCGCGTTCCCACATGTATGCTTGCACCCTTGCTGCCCAGACTATTTACTTATATTTGCTTCTAAGTTCTAATACAAACGAGAAAATTTGTCGCGATCCCGCCTGTACTTGTTGTTTACATTTATTTAAAACCGTTCAGTAGTTTTTGAATATAATTGGGACAAACAAACATCCTCACAAACTTTCACGCTAAGCTGACGATTTTACAGTAATTTATTAATGTAAAGTTTTTAGAAAAGCTAAGTTAGGCTAATAAGAGGTCAGTAAGGCTGTGAACACACAACACACGCACCTGGCCTCCTCTATCTGCGAGTTCAGCGTGACGTAGTCGGGGCTGTCGCGGCGACTGTGCCGCACGCCGTTGGCCAGCACCTGATAGGGAGACACGCATTATATTTCATTGCATTGAGCCGGTCAAAGGTTATTGTAACGCAACAGCGTAACGTCGCCCCCGTCCCTCAATATGTGTAGAACGGAGTGTCTTAATACAAGGTTATTTTTACATGCTATACATATGCGAGATATAAAGTAAAAAATAAATAATTTAGAACTTTAATCAGTTGTCAGTGATGGTTTTCTACTAAGGCAAGATTGTTTATATATTCAGAAAATATATAAATAAATATTAATGTAGCGAAGGACTCAAACACAAGCCGCTTGGACCCCATACAGAGATGGTACCTGGTCCCCGTCGGGCACGAGCGCGTCCAGCGCAGCGGCGAGCGCAGCCCTCAAGGGGGCCGGGAGCACGTCGGGCTGCGCCATCACGCGCTTGGGCACGCGCGCACCGCACGCGAACTGCGCCACCTCCTCGCTGAAGTGGTTGCAGTTGTGCTCCAGGAGGTGGTACGCCGCGCCGCTGTGGAGCATAAGTAGATGTTAGAGTGCCATATCTAGCTTTGTGTAGGTTTATCTTTTTTTATATAGTTAGTACTATTCACACCCTACTCACTATCTATTTATTTTTTAACCGATTTCTGCAAGAAAAGGAATCAGGCGACACCAGTCGAATTGATAACCATCAATTCGACTGGTTTTTTTTGCGAATCCAACGCCCTAAGGTTGCCTGGAAGAAATCGATATTTCAGCGATAAGGGCGCCTATTGTACCATATTCTTTTATTTGTATTTTCCTATTTCTTTTTTGGGTGTACAATAAAGATTGTCTATTATTATTATTATTATTTACTTGCACAATGTAAGGACAACATAATTTAATATTCTGTAATCCATGTTAGATAGTTATAGCCGTCGCGGGGCATCGGTTGTGGCTTCGATCCACACATTATTTTCATTTCAACTTTCAAGACGCAGTGTCTGAAAAGGATAAAAAAGGTAGTATAATAGTCATATGCTTTATTTGACGGTTGGTTACAGTGGGTGGGTCTTTAGGCAAGGCCTGTATAAAGGCTACTCGTAATATAACAACAGCTGTAATGTGGCTGGACGCACGGCGGTTGTTCCCTCTGGTAATAAAGTAATGTGCCACGTTGCGTCCCGTCACTCAACACGAACACGCAGTCTCGAAGATACCCTGCTATATGCGTATGTACTAACGTGTAGGTGGTGGTGGCGAGCCCCTGTATGTACTCGCTGAAGACGGCGAAAGGCACGAAGGTGGTGCCGAGGCGCTCCACCTGGTGCGGCGCGCCCAGCTGCGTGCTGCCCTGCAACGCACACGCTCATGTTACGTCACGGAGCAGGTATCTCTCATAAACTAGACTACACAGAGAGAACCTATTGTTAAGACATTCTATTTCCCACGCACCGTCTAATTTTTTGCGCTTACGTTTACTCTTTTTATCAAACGATTCCCAATAAATTCACTCCCCCCAGTGGGAATCCAACCCATAGCCGTCGCCTTTGCAGACGAATATGAAAACAATGTAAGTTGAACGATGAAACGGAATGTAACAAAACGTTTTTATCAAAGAAAATAAAAAATATTTAAATACAATCATCAATGTATTATCTTCTAAAAATAGAAATTATACCGCAATAGAAATATCGACAATTATGGTTAGGTAATTAATAGCGTTATACAATTGATGTAGTAGAATAATCTACGATTCCACATCGTGCTGGAACAGCTTCAGTGTAAAAATACAGCGACGCCCACTGCCCCCCCCCCCCCCCCCCCCCCCCCCNCCCCCCCCCCCCCCCCCCCCTCCATGCGCTGTGGCATTTACGACGAGAAAACGAACAAGAAGTCACCTTTACGATTTGAGAGCATTCCTCGACACGATTTAGGAGGACATTAACGGGCGCGAGACAGGGACACTAGTACTGGGCAACGGACAAGTGCGAGCGGGACGGACGTCGCGGGATGGCTATTCCGGGTGGAAATGTGGAGCGGACGACACACCACGCTGCAAGTGGTCAACCTATTCGTCGGTGTGAATATAAATTTCGGCCCTAATTGAATAATACGTGTATACCAACCATACCAACAATAACTATACATACGTTAAATGAAGCCATTGACAGATTAAGAAAGACTCGGCAATGTCAACGTAGCGATTACACTATTGTTAGCGCCCTCGCGCGACGTCGCGGCTGTGGATTCGATTCCTTCTTGAATATCTTTCATATTTTCCATTTCTCGCTTCGGTGCCTACGCAAAGCGCGGCATTGGCAGAGTGGTTTGCATAATTTTCTTCGATAATATCTATGCGCGATTGTGCGCGTCGAATTCATTTTTAACTTGCATAAATAAATGGCCGTATTATTTTAACGACTTTAAAATTAGTTTAATTGTTTAGTCAGATTGATTTAGTTCTTTCTACTAATTTATACTATTTCTATGAATTCTACAATATAATTTTCACTAATTATAGCCGCGCCGGGCTCGGGGACATCCATCACTGTTTACACAGTAGTACAGTCACCTTTATTTCTGTCCCTCTACTAGGATATATGCCTTACTTAGACCGCGGCTCGGGGGACTGATGTCAGCGACGCATTACGCTCATGAAACTACCGCATTTTACGTGTTATTGTAGAAATCGGTCGCACCTCGAACAGTAGATACTACTTTAATTAACTCTTATTTTTTTGTAATTTCTTTCTTTAATTTTATCTTATTCAATTTTTTTACTTATTTTTTTTTGTTATTTACTAATTTAAAATAATATACCTTTTTGCGCCTCTCGGGCTCGCTCTTGAAACCATTTGTTTAGTTCAGTTATAATTCAGTTAATTTTCATTCACTTCAGTAGGTACTTATAGTTGTAGACACATAATTGCAATTTCTAATCCCCAATCAGATCTATATACAAGGATATAAAAGGACTTGTTCCCACTGAATGAGGTAAGACGCACAGCTGTAACCGATGTGCGTAGAAACGTGAAATTCGGACAGATGTTTATTTTCGTAATCTGGACATCTACTAAGAAGGGATTTTGAAAAATGTTAACCCTAAAGGAATGGAAAAGAGGTTGAATGTTTGAATGGAAAAATCTTTAAATCGCCACCGATTTTTATAAAATTTGAAATTGATACTCTTAAAAATATTTCATTGAACACGTGTTCCATGGTTTATAAGGGCACGAATCTGTTTAGCGACATTAGGCAAGTGGCATACGACCACGGCTATACTTTAAACATATCTCTTTCAGTAATACTGGTTCAGTACCATTGTAATATATAATGCGCAGTGACCAGTCACTACCTATGTAGTGTACGTACCGGCGCGCAGATAGTGACGCCGGCGCCGCCGTAGAAGTACTCGCGCTCGTACACCACGATGGAGGTGTGCCACACGCCCTCGACCTGCTGGCCTGTAATGTTATGTGTACATTAATGATATGGCTGTGACTTTGATTCTCACACGGAGGAATTAATGTTTTTATCATCGCATTCGGGACAAGACAAAGCGCGGTTTTGACTCCTGTATACATTGTGGAGCTAGGTAATCATTAATCAAGTTATTTTTGTTATTATCACACAGCTACAAAAAGACACTCATTCTACATTCTCCACTTTCCAATCAGTTTCGAGACAATTTATTCTGAATAGCAGTACATATGGATGAAAATAATTTTAATAGAATCATACTTTATTTGACATTTAATGCCCTACCTTATCCCAGTATCTTATTGGATTGTTTTCTGATATTGGTCCAAACAGATAAAAATTCTGATTCAGTATACATTTATAGACTACTTAATAAAAATATCCAAAAGTAAGTGCTAACAAACAAAACTGAATTAATTTTTTTGCATTTCCTAAACAAATATTATAGTGCTGTATCATTTTATTGCCCAGTCATTATATCTCATTAAATAATTAACAAACAACCATTTACAATTATTTTAATTATTATTAGAAATGTATCCATTTATAAAATAAGGAAAACTATATTATTTTTATTTACATTTCAGCAAATGAGATAACATTACTCAATTTCCTTATATTTTATACACAAAGCATTGTTATGAACTTCGCAACACATATTTGTAAATCTTGTAAACAAAATCAAAGTGACATAAATTATTTTCCACAATAAGTGTAGTGACAAAAACACATTAATTGAAAACATAACACCACTTTTAAGACTTCTGTTAATAATTTTGTAGTCAATACACATAAAATATGACTAAATTTTATCTTGTTTTGCAGACTTTCTTATGAATAGCAAATATTTTTGAAAAAAATAATGTATTCTCAAATATGTAGGACATAGGAATGTCCTTGAAACATATCTATAAATGCATGAGTGTTGTCCCACTAAACTCAAACAAGTGGGTCAACTCGCCACTGCCATTGTGTACTGTAATTGTAACTCTACATGTAACACCTTGGCCATTTGACTTCAAATATTTAATTAAATACAAAAATATGTATAAATGAAATATATATATATTTTTGTTCTTATATAAAAATATTTGCTATATATATATATATATATATATATATATATATATATTGTTCAGGTAACTCGCAAAGATAAAAAGATGAGTAGAAAAAGAAATCTAATGTGCATGAAGTCTAGAAAAGTAAACACCAGAAACTAATTTAATTCAACAAGTAAGAAATAATGTCAACATTTATCATATAATTTTGGTAGATAAAACATTTTTATGTTTATTATAAAATTTTAAATTTAATTTTAGTATCAATTTATACCTAACTTTGAATTACAAATTTTTATGTTTTAAAAATTATTAATTTAAGTAAATAACATAACTATACTACCTATTATTGCTGGAGATAGCACAGATGCAAGTCCATGGGTCAAATCATAGATGTACAGGTCAACGGGCACTCCTTCTTCACTAGCCATGATCACTGAAGGTGGAGTGTTTAATTATCTTTAGATTATACACATATATTTTAATATTCACTTAGCAGTATTTTTTTTTCTTTGGTATAAATTACACAGTATAAATGTAATTGCTAATAATGACGATATGCAACGAGCGGCGACGGCGATGCAGCGCGACGAGCACCTGTGTGGTGTGCCTGCGCCGCGGCGCCTCGCCAGTCGGCCCTATCGTACACTTCTATACGCCGCCCACTGATTTTACATTTACTATTTATAAGCTACAAGACACGTGAAACTTATCTCACAATGTTCACGTTATTTTGGGAAAACGGTGACAGAAAACTGTTAAGTAATTCGCCTAAATTGGTATATAGTATACTTAATAAGTGTAAAATGAAAATTGTCATAATAT
Organism: Heliconius nattereri; assembly: GCA_013403645.1. NCBI lineage: Eukaryota > Metazoa > Arthropoda > Insecta > Lepidoptera > Nymphalidae > Heliconius > Heliconius nattereri. The sequence goes on along the minus strand of JAAIXI010000245.1, from coordinate 244,130 downwards.
TATTACCAATTACTTGTGGCAAGTTGGAAATACCATATAATTCACACAATGTTTATTTTATACATGTTGACATAATTATATTTATAAAATAAAATAAAAAATATATATAAACTTGAAACTAATAAATAAACAATGACAGCAAGGAACATAAATGACAGTAAATGAACGACTTTGACATTTGTTAATTTTGTGTGAAATTTCGTTCTACAACACAGGAACATTAACAAAAAGTTGATTATTGTTTTGATTTTATATTTCTTCTAAAACATTGTTTGACAATAAATTTAATGTATTATGTAATAAAATAAGAATAGCTTTGATCATACTTATTTTAATTGAAAATGTAATAATGTATAACAAAAAAAAATTATTATTATCATTCTTGTTTATAGTATACAGTTTAATTTTTTTAAAGTCATATAAATTTAAAATCAAAAAATATGGACGGCATAGTATAATATTAAATAAAAAAAATGATATTGATGACTCATGACATACAGCTTCAGATAGGAATAGGGCCGTTTACGAACGTTAGTTGTTACTTGTGTCATGTCATTGTCAATTTGTAAAAAATATCATGTCGGTGTAGTTGTGTGTAGTTGCTTTTATATTATTAAAATATGTCTGGATCCAAAAAAATGGTAAAGGGATATTTTTGAATTATAGCGTAACTACCATAAACTATTTCTAGTTTCAATAAAACAACCCTAGTCTTTGAAGAAAGACAAAGGCAGTAGTCCTAAGATTCCTTCAAATATTATGTCAACAAAATTTTGAATTTTGATATCTTTATATCACAAAAATTTTATACTTAAAACACTATCAGGAATGCTTAATATTCATTATTATTTAGATTGTTAACAGTGGCTTTTACAAGCGTGTAAGAGCTAAAACAGTAACGATGACTTGGCATATTTGATAGCAACATTTGTTGTCACTAATAACTTAGATATGATTTTCTTATACTGTTAGATGCTACGAGTGCAGTCGTCAGAAGGTACAGCTCGGGTCGAGCTTCTGGACACTGACGTCACGTCACGACTATTTGAGCGCGTCTATGACAGTTTACATTTGAACACATTTGGATTTGCGTTATTTAAAGATCGTGCTAAAAAAGAAGAGATTGCTTCGAGCAAATCGAGACAGCTTCGAGAATATGGCTTGCAACACGGAGATATGATCTACTTGACTCCTGTCAATGGTGCAGTTCTCTTTGATCAGCCTTCAACCAGTGTTGAGGTATTACAACCCTGAACATTCAATATAATTAAATTAAATTGTTACTGGTATTAAATAATTAGTGATTGCTTTGTTTATATTAGACTAATGCCAAATCCCACGAAGAATCTATAATAGCTGATGAAGCCTTAGAAGCACCAGTGCTCCCATCCATAGACATCAATAATCTAGAAGAAGATGATGTGGACATTGAACTGTATGGCCTTTCAGGGAAAATAGAGAGACAGCGAGATGAAAAATTGTAAGGAAATTATTTTAATATCATAAATATAAAATTTATTATAAACAATAAAAGAAAATATTAGCACCTTTTTTTTATACATATTTACAAAAACTGCATGTAAGATAGTTCTCATGATGAGTTTTATATTTTTAACAAGATAAATTGGCAAACACAGGAAATATGTTTTGCCTTTCCATTTCAGAGTTGTATTTTTTATCTTGACAGCGTCTTCAGATTCAAGATTCAGGTTCTTAATAATTGGGATTGTTGGTTTTAAAATTTGAAACTTTTTTATCAATTTAATAAGTTATTAAGTTACATTAATATGCATTGACATAAAAAAGATATAAATGTACATAATATTTTATTTGTAGATGTAACCACAATGCCAATGGTCGGTGTGTGCACTGCTCCCCGTTGGAACCGTGGGACGAGGACTACCTCAAGGAACATAACATAAAACACATGTCATTTCATGCATATTTACGTAAGATGACAACTGGCAAGTTCGTCACACTGGAAGAACTCTCATTTAAAATAAAACCAGGTGGACCTAACATATTTGATAACCTTTATTAACTTCTCACTTTTGCTGAGAGAGATTTTTGGTCAGAGAGAACATAGCACATATTCTTAATACATGGCGCTCTTGGCCCTTTAGTATCATCAATACTGTGTTTTCGAAGGTCAACAGAGGTCCCACTATGCTTCTCCCTTCATAAATCTTGTTTGCCATTCTCCCATTACTAATTCTCTTGATGATTTCATATATTCTATACAGTACAGTATCACATAACAATACTCTGATTATTTGAAAGACCCCTTATCTGATCTACTATGTCAATCTTTTTATCTATTTCCGGTTATTATTACTAGACTATAAACATGTTATACAATAGATTAAGCTGTGTAACATTTAAATCTTAATTAAAAATGCCTTTTTATGAGTGTGTATTCAAGCAATAGCAATATATTTGACAAATAAAGATTTTTTTCATATTATTTACATGTAGTATGTTTTCTCATCAAAGGTATATTTATATAAAGCGTTAATTGAATAGTCATGTTTTACAAAAAAATTAGGTTATTAATGTTTTATTGTGTGGGGATCTCACAACATGTGTTAAATTAAACTACTGAGCCTATTGGTATGTTTATATTATCATCATTAGCATCCCGAGACACAGCTTGCGGCGGACTGGCGATGCTAACTTACAATATTATTCATTATGCTTACACATACATATCCGCTACAATTGCATACAGTCTATTAGTGCATCGGGTGTATTATGTGTGTAGGTTGCAAAGAGCATCCGCCGTGGCCACGCGGCATCTGCTCGGCGTGCCAACCCGGCGCCGTGACGCTCAACCGGCAGCGTTACCGGCACGTGGACAACGTGTTGGTGGAGCACGCGGCGCCCGTGGATCGCTTCCTGGCTTACTGGCGCGCTACGGGCCACCAACGCGCCGCCTACCTACTGGGCCGCTACGAGCGCCACGCTGATGTGCCGCTGGGCGTGCGCGCGCGCGTTGCTGCGCTGTACGAGCCGCCACAAGAGGGCGCACGTGACCGCTTGCGCCTGCTACCCGATGCGCGCGCCCGCACCGTTGACGCGTTGGCGGCGCGCCTGGGCCTGCGTCGCGTGGGTTGGCTGTTTACGGACCTGCTGGCGGCGGGCGCGGGCCAAGTGCAGTGCCTACGCGGCGCGGACTCGCATTTCCTGTCGGCGCAGGAGTGCATCACGGCGGGCGCGTTGCAGAACGCTCACCCACGCGCGTGCCGATCCGCGGCCGCGGGCGCCCTGGGCAGCAAATGGGTGACTGTGGTGGCCACGGGTGACGCGGCGCGGCGCGTGCACCTAGAGGGCTACCAGGTGTCGGGCCAGTGCCAGGCGCTGGTGCGCGATGGCGTGCTGCTACCCACGCGTGACGCCCCCGACCTCGCCTACATCCGCGACAGCTCACCACAGCAGTTCGTGCCAGATGTCTACTACAAGGTTTGATTCTAACATTTACTTATGAAATGTTTCACATGTAGTCAAGCTACAGTTAGACATACTCAATAAATGGTATGCAATGGTATCGGGTAATTTAACGGCAGCGTTAAATCTGTGGAAGATTTTGCAGATCATTATGATCCATAAACCAGGAATTTTCTGCATAAATGTAAGTCCGTATGTAATGGTATTTTTTTATATAGTACATTGAAATATTTCCAGGAGCGTGACGCATACGGCAACGAGGTGAACGTCTCGGCGAAGCGGCTGCCCGTGGCCTACCTGCTGGTGGACGTGCCGTGCGGTGTGGCACCCGACTCCGCCCAGCCTACCTTCGAGCCCGCCGCCGCCTTCCCGCCCGCACACCGCGCACTGCCGCAGCACGTGCAGTCGCTGCGCGCGCTGCACCGCCACGTGCAGCGCCACGCAAGCTTCCTGGACGCCGCCTCGGACTTCCACGTTCTGCTATACCTCGCCACCAACGAGGCGCTTCCGCTGTCGCTGGAACAGCTGGCGCCGCTGCTGGACGCTGTGCGCGAGCGCGACGCCGCCGCAGCCGCCGCTTGGTGCACCACGCCGCACGCCGCCACGCTTCTACGCCTGGCTCGCGCTGCTGACGAGGCCGAGCCAGCGCCCCCCTCCGGCACGCCCCCCGGCGCGCCCCCTGGTCCGGCCGCGCTCTGGACGTGCCCGCTCTGCACCTTCCACAATGCGGCCGCGCTCGACGCCTGCGAGATGTGCGCCATGCCCAGGTAACAATCAACTTTAAAAGTACTCTTTTTGATGTGAATAAAGACGAAAATTAACAATAAATATCTGAGAAATTTGTTGCATTACAAAATATTTTTAACATTATCCTAGATATTTTCATTACAGTTTTCGGGATATTTTGTAAACTGCGGATGGTGTGCATCATAGTTATCTTACGTTACCATAGTATTCTTACTCAATAAAACACAACATTTTACTTAGGTATATAAATGATGAAATTAATTGGCCATAATCAAAATAAAGTAATTAATACAATCAATTCATTAATTTATTATAATTATCTTATTATATTCCATTACTTTACTTTGAACCTTTTTTAAATTACAATAATCCTAGTATAATAAAATCAGACTTACTCCTGACATACTATGACAACAATTAGTCAATAAGGCACAAATGTTGATAGTTTTTATGTATGTATATATATATACGTTTTGAAAGTTTTTTACACGTATATCTATATATATGCACGCACGCACAGCCGTAACCGCTGTGCGTAGAAACGTTAAATTTAACGTTAAATATTTACTTTCATAATCTGGGCATCCACTAAGAAGGGATTTTGAAAACATTTACCCCTGAGGGGGTGAAATAGGGGTTAAAAGTTTGTATGGAAAAATCTTTCTTAACTATTTCATTGAACACGTGTTTCATGGTTTATTAGAATTCATAAATATATTTAATAAATTTTTCGTAAAGTCCAAGCGGGCGAAGCCGCCCAAGTATGCTAGTAATATATATTTTTTATCGTATCGTATTTGTATCCCTAGTTGTCAGTGAGGACGGAGCGCTAAACTTCCCTGAGTGGAAATCGAACCCTCAACAGTCCCCGCTTACGGGTCTTTTAAAACAGAATATGATTTTACTTATGTCTTTTTGCAGGAACGCGATGTGAAAATCTGCGAGACTCCCCTTTTGTACGGCGACACCCACTCCCCCGCTCCCGCGCCCGCGCGACACACGTGTTCTATTGTTTACTGTAAGACATTAATTAATAAACGTTATTTTATTGTAAACGCTTCTTCTATCATTGTTTTACATAATATACTCACATATAGCGGACATACTGCCCTGTCGTTGATATAACTGTGATATTATAAATGTATGTAAGAACGTACGTAAGCAGCAAGCTCGCTAAGGGCGTGCCACGCGGACACTGTCGTAGCGTGTCTTTGTATCTATTGATTAATAAAAAAATATCCTATTAATATTATAAATGTGCAATTTTGGGCCTCATCTCATCATCCTGGATGTCTGTTGTATTTCCACACTACAAAGTAACCAAAATTAACTTACTACACATAAGTTACAATTTATGTAAACATTTTGTATAATTTGGCTACAATTATGTTATAATTAGTCTTTGGAAACGTGATTGGGTTGAGTCAAAAAATTGTGTGATATAAATTAATATTTATATGTAGGTTTCCCTAAAAAATAGATATAAGTAAATAATCATGTTATTTTTTTACATGATTGTTACATTTTGAGATGATTACAACTGAGGAATGCAAAATTTATTCTAAGCAATGATTAGACGCACAGACGGAACACAGACGGTCGGGGACCAGATTTATATACCAATGTTAATTGAGTAATGTTATATGAAATATGTATATTATTAAATTGAAATATTTCATATATTTACTTATTATGTTGACTACATGTACATACACTTTAGATCGCTAGTCTCCCAACAATATTTCATATAAATACGCATGTCCATTTTACAGAACAGAAAAATCACGCTATAAATATATATGAGCAACAAAGTTAAGTAATTTACCATATAAATAAAAAACGTCATTCATTATTAGGCGTAGCGTGTGACTGTGGTCACTATAAAGGTGGTATGAATACTCATTCGAGGGTACGAATTATATAATATTTTCATTTCCCCGCTCTGGTAAGAAACAAAGCGCCGCGTTGAACTCCGCCACTTAACACGCAAAGTCTCCAAAATTCAGCGGTAAGTACAGAATGGCGTACTTCACACATGTATGTTCGCTCTGCATACCATGCTCCATGCGGGATACAGAGTGAAACGTGATGCTATAAAACGCCCAATTACTGGTCACGACCGTTCTAATACCCAGCCATTACTCACTCGCAGCAAATATATCCGTTGCTCTCATATTTTTAATGTTGCCAATATTTAAAAAATACTAAAAATTATTATTTCACGTAGTAGTAATTCAATAGAAAGTATATAAGTACCTATAATAATTATAAAACATAAGTGTACTTTGTGTGTCAATAATTGATGATGGCGTTAGTTGAAAACTTGCGACTGACATTTATACTGCATCCGACGTGTCAATAAAGTTTTATTAAAATATATTATATTTTTTTATTGTTCATTTATAGATTTTCGTAAATAGGTAAGCAACGTAAATCAAAGTTGCTCTAAAACATTTCCTCCTAAGACCTAACCTAAAACTTTAGTATAACAATAGATGGTATGAACAAGTTCGAAAAGAAAAATACAAATAGCATGAAAAAGAAGTAAATAAAAACATTTTTACATTTTTAAAGATTTATTCCACACTTATAAAATTCTAAAAAGATAATAAGAACATGTATGCAAAGGCTTGAGGCATTTGTAACCAATCTCTTACAGACAACGTTTGACAAAAATTAAGAACTTTAAAGTTTTAAAAACAGAAAAAGGGGAATGACAATAGTATTCCATGAAGTAGAAATGTTATGTACGTGGACGGAAGAAATGAAGACAAAACCAGCTAGGCTAGCTCATTCATCGCGTATATCTAGAAATACCTTATATATATTCCAACATGCAAATATAGCGGTCAAAGCGTTTGTACTATTAAGTAACGATCGGCCTTTCGAAAATATAATCATTTAGAAGTATTTCATGGTTTGTAATATTATTGATTTTTAGAATTTTAGGCACTGATTGGACATGTCAATATTTTGTCTGGCAGAGTAGACCTTCCCTAGACTAAACTAAATTTAAGAAAGTAGTTATATAAAAACATTTATTTGTACGAGATTTCTTAAAACCCGGACAAGCGCGAGTCTGGCTCGCCCACCGAGGGTTCAACCTTAGCTTCGCCAGAGGCCTTTCATCTAATACCTCACTTGAACAAAATTTTGCCCCCTTTTAAAGCTATTACTTTTTAGAATATAACCATAACAAATCTAGTTTTTAGATTTTTCCTGAACTAATACTACCAGTAGGTGGTAGCTGCCAAAATTTAGGTCAATCGGAAGTATGTACTCTATGAATTTTGATTTTCTTCATAATCTAGAATTACGCGTTTTTTTGCGGTAAATTCAAATATTTTTATTCAAAATAAAAAGTTACAAGAATTTATTTTTAATTTTTTTATTACTTTATTTTTTTAGGTTTTTCGTTTTTCCATCAATTCACAAAAGCTAGTGCCTCAGACCTGTTGAGAACCGGCGCAAAAGACTCGGCAGGACCTATTTTTTAAAAATTTTGAACAAACACTTATTTAATTATTTATGCAATGATACCTTTGAAACAGACTGGAGCGAGCATTTCATTCCCAAGGCGTGTTATCATTTATAAAATCATTAATTTGGTAATAACCTTTAACACACAAACGTCTTTTCACAATTTTTTAAAATCGTGATATAGAAAATTCTCTGACGTTTTCTGGGATCCTATTGTAAAAGCGTACACATTGTCCCATAAAAGCATTACGGATTCGATGCAATCGAGTCACAGGTGCACTAAGTTTAAGCCTATTTCTAGTGTTAATATTATGTACATCCCCAATTTTGGTAAAATCATTAATGTTTTTCTTAACATACATAACATTTTCAAAAATAGATTGTCAGTTAAGGATCAAATTTTTTTGACCGCGAAAGCTGCTGAGCTAAGTCTATTCGCCAATCCATCAACATGGGGTCCCCACTTTAATGAGAGAGTTTTCAAGAGTTCACCGGCTTTAATCATTTTCATGTTAGGTGTTCTAAAAATCTTGCATTTAGTTTTCTTACTACTAAATAGTAGGTTATTAACACTGAACCAATGTACTATTTTCGAGAAAGCATTGTTTTTACATCGTCATATACGATTTGTCCTCTTTTTCGTTAAAAAATCAAAGAAATGTCATCATCAAAGAATACTATCTCATGGTTATTTTCAACTACTACATTTAGGTATATTAAAAAGAGAAAAGAACCAAGAATAGACCCTTGTGGGACCCCCATGCCGATTACTGAACCAGGAAATTTCTTGCCATTCACTTCAACCCTCTGAACTCTGTCAGCAAAATAAGAGGTCAGAAGATTGAGTGCACGTCCTCTTATGCCGTAGTGGTGTAGCTTCATGACCAATGTTGAGTGCTGGACGCAATCAAAAGCTTTGGACAAATAACAGAACATGCCAAGAGCATCCTGCGATCCTCCCAAGCCTCATATATATTCTTTATAAGAACTATGCCCGCATCTGTAGTTGAACGCACTTTAGTAAAACCATACTGTTTATAGTGCATAAGATTATGTGAACTAAAATGCAGTAATAAGTATTTGATTTAGAATATTTTTTTCAAAAATCTTGCTAAACGATGGTAGTATAGAAACGGGTCGAAAATTATTGGGATCTGATGTACTACCCGATTTAAACATAGGTATGACTTTACTAAATTTCATCAGGTTAAGAAACACACCATTCTATGCAATTATATATATGCGTCTATTATTATATATATAAACGGCGGCCATATCTTTTTAAGCAGGTAAATATAGAAATACGATTTTTTCAGAATACATGGGGCCATAGATCTGAGTACCTGTATGGTTTGAATTTCTACTCGATATCTCTAAGCGTCCCTGAGATAAGTAATCTTGACAGACATACAACAAAGTAATCTAATAATATAAGGGTTCCTTTTTTTTCTTTAAAAGTACGGAAACCTAAAAAGTCTGAAGCCTTTTTTCACACAGAAATTTTATTAAATGATATTCAATCATTATATTATATTAAAGAAACTTTAATATATGGCTTTAAAATTTTCTATTTCTATTTGTTTAACGCCATTTATCCCATAGAATTGGTTAATTTTAATTATTTTATTGTTCTTATTTAAAAAATAATCTCTAGCGAGGTAGTTGTATATTAAAATAAAAACGGGTCAAGTGCGAGTAGTACTCGCCCATCGAGACTTAGTTAATTTAGGTATGTCAACAGATATTACAAATTATAAAAGTTGACAAACTAAGTTTGTGGACATATCAGGCACCATATAGGCACTCAGTTTGTTTATAGGCAGTCATTTTGTATGAAATAAACTAATAATATAAGTTTGTTATGATTTTTTGTGTGAAATTTAACGATTCTTGAATTTTTCGTTAACTTGTTTTGTAAGTTCTCGCTTTGTGCTAAATTTAATAGTTATGTAAATACTCGTTTCTTTTAACTACTTTGAAAGTTGTGCTCCAAGAGACCATAGACATGAAATTTTGATATTAACACCTTCACGCGATCTCGAGAGAAATGGTTTTGACGGACGGACGACAAAGTGATCCTATAAGGATTCCTTGATACCTTTTAAGGCACGTAACTTTAAAAACAATACTAACAAGCGTTATTTATATAGCCTAGATTTTAATAACAATCTTAAGTCCTAGGAATGTTTGTGTAAATAAAAGACTGGCTAGGTTTTGTAGAAATTTATTTAATATTTACAATTTTATTTTTAGCAGCTGACGATACAATCACAGCGACACGCCTCGGAGCGGCACAGATACATTATATAATAATTATATTAAAAGAATAATTCAGACATTAGCATACACAAGACAACACTCGTTAGTATTTGATATGTGTTGCATTCGCACCGCAATGGCGTGCTCGTAATTTTTAAGTGACTTTCTTTTTTTAATTCCTCTGCGGCAGTCGGGATACACCAATAGTCAACACATTCATCACCTTCCGTCCGCACACACACACACACACACACAGCGGGCCTCATAGCATTATATTACATTATAAGTGCCTACATTATGTACAAGTTTAGTTGCGCACGCGCATGTCTCGCCGCTATCTCATGTCATAAAAACTTTGAAAAAATATATATTTTAAAACATTTGTCATTTTGTTAAAATAATAATTTAATGTGTTGAAGCTACGCTAACCGTTGGCGAGACGCGGCGCGCGTTTGTCGGTGAGGACCCGCGGAGACCTACTGCGTAGTTGTAGAAGCTTATTTTGGTTTATGCACACCCATCCTCAAATACGCGAGACTCAATTGAGCTAATATTCAAATCGATACCGGGTCGATTTGAGAACTTATAGTTAAAACATAACAGAGAGATCCCGCTAGCCGACCTCGCCGGAAGGCTTGCGGACCTCAGAAGGTACATTTAAAATAGATCGTTCAAATTATATACAATTTGTTTAATGAGACACATTATGCTAATACTCGTGCATGTTGTACACTACTGCGGGGGCGACGCAGGGGCGGCGGGGGCGAGGCCGAGGGCGGCAGTGGCGGGGGCGGGGGCGGCGCGCATGGGCGGGAAGTGGCGTGGGTCGCGCAGGTCGAAGGCGCCCCGCGGGGGCGAGCCCGCCAACGCCGCGCCCAGCTCCGACGCGCGCTCCGACTCTGCGGACACACGCGCACGCGATACACCAGCTGGTACCAGCTGGTAGGTCGTGGATAGTACTCGTGTTGTCAGTTGTACCCAAATCCTAGCTCATGCCCAGGACTTTAAAATATTAGTGAAGACAACTGAAAACACAAGCCTTTGAATATTTTTGTCAAAGACCATGAACCAATTGCATTGTGATAAAATTACTAATTTTAGTAAATAATTAAGTGTATGCGATAAATATTTTAAATATATTTTATTATAGATTAAAAGAACAGCCTGGCACAGTGTAATACGAAACAAAAAATTTGAATTTGGTTCGTAATGGTAATGAAGGCCAGTTAATTAAAAGAAAAAATCAAACAAAATATGAATATAACATTGTTTTAAAACGTAACACGATAGCCAGCATTGTATTTTATCATATGAAATGATATACTATAAACTAATACATGCTAAGCGATGAGAATGAAGTAACGGAGTCTGTACAGATTAAGGATGAACTGGTCACAAACAAATATTGAAAAACACTAGTGAAAACTTGTAAAAGTGGCAAAAAGGCTCTGCGGTGTACCACCTCGGACCCTCGAGCAAGCACCATCAGGCGGGACGCACACGAGCCAGGGCTCCAACACCGAGTGTTATACCTACCTACGCGTTACCTGCACGCCACGTGCGTCGCTCTGCTGGCGCGTGCACCGCGCCTGTCGTCACGTCACGTCACGCCTCGTCCGCCTCTACGCGCAACAAACACTGCGTGAGCGAGCTACTTACACGTGTGAGTGCAGAGAGCTGAGGTTTGCTGTGGACAGCGTCTAGCGCAGCGAGCGGCGGCGGCGACCGCGGCGCCCGCGGCACGGGGCTGCGGGCGCGCGCGGCGCCTCGGCTCATCTGCGGGCGGACAGGGAGTGTGGCGGGAGAGCGGGGGCAGGAGACAAAGCGAACAAACAAGGTTGAAAAGACCAAACGCAAGTGTATCGATGTACGACGACACTGCTGGGTCGTCCGGGGCTGGGGCGGGGCGGGTCCGGGCCTGGGGCGTGGGGGCGGGGGCTAGCTACCTGTCATGTGGTCCGGGTGCCGCCCGCGCAGCGCGCCCGCGTAACTGCAGCCCGGCGCGGCTGCGGGACATAATTCGTCAGGGTGCCTCGCCGCCGCCCTCGCGGCCTCGCGCCGCCCTCCAACCCTCTACGCGCGCGCCTCCTCTGGACGGCGCAGAGACAACCAACTTGTAAAACATTATTGCGGACTTCGAACCGACTTTCGGGACACTTGGCGTCCATTTTGATATAGTATTAAAAATGTTCATGTTCAAGGTTCGATACGGAGGGCGCGGGGGCGGCGGCGAGGCGACATGCGACAAGGCAAACAAGGGCGGCGAACGAGTGGGCCGCCTTCGCGGGTATTGTGGTTATAGATATTATATAAGTCATAAATATATGTACTTTTCATAAATTTGTATAAGTAACCTATAAGACCCTAACAGCGTGAGAATAAGATTATGGAGGATACTGAAACACATATTATTTGGGACCAATAAATAAATTAATAAATACGTAAAATAATAAACATAAATAGTATATATGATAAAAAATACATTTTGGAGTACATCGCATGGACGGGAGCGGACGAGGATGCATGTTGAGGGAGAATGTGGGTCTGATACTATAGGGCGGGGGCGCGCGGCGATCGCCACGAGGCGGCGTCGCGTGCCCTGCCCGGCAGCCTGCGGCCTGGCAGCAATCTCAGTAAAACAGCATTAATGAATATATATGCTAGCTAACAGCTATCAAGTACCTTCGGCGGCGGCGAGCGCGGGCGCGGCGTCCAGCAGGCGGTGCGTGCGCAGCAGCGCGCAGTCGCCGCCCTCCAGCGCGTCCAGCGCGTACACGTACACCACGCCGTCGGCCGTGGCCACCACGAGCCGCGCCGCGCGCGCCACGCTGGTGACGGCTGCCACGGCGCGGCGCGGCGCCCGTGGCAAGCGCGCGGCCGCGAAGGCGCGCCCCTGCGCCAGCACATCCGCCACCTGCGCCGGCAGGTAGCCTGCGCCCGCCGACACGGCCTGCGACAGCCAGTCCATCCAGCCCGCCTCGCCCGGCGCCTCGGCCTCACCCGCCTCGGCGGGCGCGGGGCCCGCCTCGGCCTCCTGCAGGCGGAACACATGAACGGTCTCGGTGTTGGAAGTGGCGGCCAAGTAGGCGCCGCACGCACTGAAGGCGAGGCAGGCGATGGACACACAGCGCTTGACGCCGCGTCGGAACTCGTAGAGGCGCGCGCGCTCGGGTACGGCGAACACGCGGATGACGGTGCCACGCTCGGAGGCGGTGGCGAGGCGGCGCCCGCACATGGACCAGGCCAGCGCGGCCAGCGGGCTGTCGTGCGCGCTCAGCACGCACTTGGCGTTGAGGTGCACGGCGTCGAAGATCTGCACCTCGCCCACGGCGCTGGAGCCGGGGTAGGCCACGTAGCAGTGCTCCACGCTGGGCGACAGCGCGCAGAGGCCGCGCGCGTTGGGGGGCGTGTCGCGGATGGTGTGCAGAATCTTCATGTCGCGGATGTTGTGGATGTGCAGCGACTCCTCGAGGCACACGATGAGGCGCGACCGGTTCAGCTTCACCGCCAGGATTGTGTTACTGTAGCTGTAGTTGCATATTTCGGTGCCCTTCTTGTAGTGGCATACTATTAATTTTCTGTAACAACATTTACATTAAAAGTTGTAAATTTTCGTCTCTAAGTTTGTCTATAAGTACGAGCAAGCAACGTCCAGGTAAGACTACTTACGAGGGGTTATCCAAACGTTGAATGATAATAGGTATACAGAAAAATAAAAAAAAAATGTTTTGGCTTGTAAAGTAGTAGTGGGTACACTACTTCAGCCTAAAAAAATCAAATAAATAAACCACGATTTCCGGGAGGTGCATGCATTCATTTGAATACGGGCTGTCTAAGAGATAACATCAAAATTGAGAAAAACGAATTTTTTTAAAAAATGTCCATCATGGACATACCTAGCGACTTGGTGGAAAACAACTTCTTATTCCACACTTGCACGCTGGGTTAAGGAGTTTAAGTTGGGTAGAACATCTACTGAAGACGAACATTGCGAAGGACGCCCATCCAAGTCCTCCACTGAAGACAGTTAGTGTTCAAAGGATCCTTGTGAACGAATTGCATATGAAAAAGGTCTCCGCGCGTTGGGTACCGAAAATGTTATTCAACGAACAAATGAAAAAAACGGGTCGACATTTCGAGAGCGAATCTTGAAAAGTTTCAAGCAGATCAAAAAAATGTTTTGTCACGTTTCGTGATCATAGACTTATTTTTATTCTGAAACAATAATCGATGACTTTGAAGTCTCAGCGAGTCTAAAAAAATTCAAAGTGTCAAGTTCGGCTGGAAAGGTTATGGCATCCGTTGTTTTGGGAAGGAATAATTATGGTGGAACACCTGGAAAGGGGAGCCACTAGTAATAGTGGCCCGTAAGGGCTCTTATTATGCAGACCAAATAAGAAGGTTGCGGGAGGCCATCAAGGAGAAAAGACAAACTGCGAACTGGAGTGCTGTTTCACCAATACAATGCTACAGCTCACAAAGCCGCAGTCGCGATGGCTGCGATTCAAGAAACGGGATTCGAACTGCTTGAACACACACCCTATTCGCCGGACCTAACCCTGGTACTTGATAGCCCTAAAGATGGACTAAATATATTGACTTGTTAAGAGACTATATAAAAAAATAAATTACTTTATAAACTATAACACTGTATTTTATTTTGTTTATCTAATGATAAACTAAGTAAAATATAGTGTTGTAGTTAAACTATTTACGAGAGGTCCAAAAGATTACTTTTGGACCTGATAGTTTAATTAAAGAGTAATTAACAATTACTTTTTTATTTAATAAACTTTATCAACAGAACTGTCGTCGAATAAGTAATTAGGCCATACTGAAACATCATATGTATGCAGCAACCTTCCATCAACATCTACATGCTGTTATGTTTTATTTAGGTATTAATATCAAAGACATTATAAATAAGCTATTTTGTCATATTATTTGCATTTTGCCGACATACTCTCTAAATTAAAGTATGCTCCCGAGACGTAAACTCACCACATCCAAATCGCATTACCTAGAGTACCGACTCTATTACAGCCGGGGCGGAGATCAGACGCGTGATCAGATAAAATAACAATTAGGTAATTAAGCTAGAAAACATACGTACTAATGTAAATGCGTTTGAGACTATAATCAATCACGGCCATCTTGTTATAATCATGAATAATACAATGATAGCATATGCAATGTCAGTGGTGTCAGTGCGGACTGCATCAGACGAGGCGAACACGATCGCTGATAACGCGAGGACGCGAGGACGTTGATGCCCTTGACTGTTTCTTAATAGATCTTCTGAATATATTGTTTATAAATATAAATACACTTCTGAAGGACATGTAATAAAAGCCGCACAATAAAAGAATAAATGTTTGAAATTTCACAACGAAAGTAATCAATCATACAAATGAAACATTTTTGGGATTCATTAAATCTTTTTTGTTTCTTGTCGTCGTCTTAGTTATATATTTGAGACGGACGCGCCGCGCTGTCGGCGAGTGCCAACTGTGAAAGGTCGACTGTAGAACATTTCACAATTTAAAGAAATTACTCAAACACAATGTGCGTACCGCGGCGGGCGCGGTCAATATCCTCTTCTTGTTTCGTATACAAACAATTATATTTGATTATAATTCAGCGATCAAAGTTAAAACAAAATGACCAACTTTCACGTTACCGACGTATGCGTGTGTGGCCGATGTCAATGTACTTTAACGTAAACATCTCAACATTATTTGTATTTATAAAATTATATGTTTTGTATACTGATTAAATACATAGTTCCGAGGAATATGTGATTAAGGCAATGACGTCGATAATTAGTAATTTAGTTTGTTAAATATACAGTAAGTTTGCAAGGCGCCAGGCCCGCGCTAGCGCTCCGCAGCTGTGTCGCGTGTGTCACCAGCGCGGCCAAGTTCACGGCGCGCCCGCTCGAGTGCACAGTACAATATTTAAGACATTTAAAATAACTGTTTCACATATTTAAAACTGCCAATATCGATTTAGATATACTAGTCCGTCCGTTTCCTCATCAGTCGTCCGTTTTTTCCCAAATTTTATATCAAATTTAGTCGATAGAGTTGTCCTTATACAAGACTGAGTTATCCATATTGTAGAATTATTCTATTTTTATAAATAAAATAGCTATCTTAGCCCGCATAATATAATTTTATCATATTCAATTAATTATATATGTAATATCTAATTCGTCGTCGTTCTTAATATTTTTTTATATGTCTATTTTCCGCGTAATCATCTACTAGTCTTTCTTACGCGAGGTAATCGTTCCGTCGTTCCTGGACACGACTGTGTCGTAAATGACTAACAGTTCTATTGCATAATAATAATGTAAATATATATGCAATAAAAATATAAGTTGTTAAATAAATATATTAAGTTTGAGCAAGCATGAAGCGTGACCGAAATAGAGACCTCGCGATGCGTCGTAGGCTCGTCGAGGCTGGTAGGAGCCCGCGAGTTGCAGGTCACACACACAGACAAACAAACTCTTTAACCAACAAAAGGGGGTTCTTTTATAAAACAAAGGCAATCCAATATTT
Source organism: Heliconius nattereri (assembly GCA_013403645.1). Taxonomy (NCBI): domain Eukaryota; kingdom Metazoa; phylum Arthropoda; class Insecta; order Lepidoptera; family Nymphalidae; genus Heliconius; species Heliconius nattereri. Next base: position 227,634 of record JAAIXI010000245.1, on the reverse strand, counting down.
TAATTTAACGCTCTTACTCAAACTTCTTTTTTATAAATTAATTTGTATATATTAAAATTTATGATACATTTTTACAATTGCAAAGTGCCTGTGATGGTACAAGGCGAAGAAAAAAAATTAAGCTTACTGATATATGTTTAGAGAGATGTAGGTCCAGCCGTTTAGAAGCTTATCTTCATGCATTATCCTTAGAAACATAGCTCCAAGGACTAATCTCTTGCTACAGATCTCTCAGATATTGTGTTTTCAAAGGTTAATCAAGGTCTCGTTCAGCCTCTCTTATAATGGTTATGATGACTAATATAATTCTAAACTAGCTTTTATCACTTTATTATTTTCTTCATAAATTAGACATATTACTAACCTTGGGGCAGCTACTGTGACAATAGCAACCAAGGAGCTGCTAAACAGTCGGTCCACGAGGCAGGTGTCCTGCCCCGACCGGCTTGCATAGATTTCTTCAATCCCATCATCGGGTGTGAGTGCGAATAAATGGTAGCCACTACTACTACCTGCTACCAGCGACCTGTACAATCGTTACAGATATATAATAAGCAGAATCAAATTTACTTTTACATAAAGTATTTAAAAATTATTTAATTGCACCTACTTCCATACTCATCAACTCATTAAATGTTGTGAATACTAAAATATCATGTGTCACCTCCACCTGGTATTTATTTAATTATTGCAATATAACTTCTAATTAATACTATCCATATGTTAATTAATTTAAAAAAAAACCATGTCGAATATAAATATTGCTCAATCAATATAAATGTATCAACAACCTTCACTAGGGTAAATGAGCAATGCCACCTTATATAATAAAAAGAAAACAACAATCAGCTGTTGGCAAAATGAACAAAAACTCAGAAAATATACTTAAAATGACATTCATATTTTATTTGTTTCTTTACAAGTTAGCGTCGTTGTGGAGTACAATGTTTATTTACAACATCTGATTTTTGCTTGTTGTTACGAAAACGCTGGCATTGACATATTGCATCACCGCGCAATAACGCGAGTTGTGTTTGTTAACCAAGGCGCTGCTCTACGTGACTGTGTTAGAACAATAGTCGTCAGCCCAGCCCGAGCCCGTGCCCGTCCCTGCACCCACGACGGGAGGCTACCCGTGGTCTTGAAGGCCGTCGGTCTATCTACAGCTGGGTTCTACGATTATGCGTCTTGAAGAGCGATAACGTCCGCGACGCCTCGTACGTGGGTTTGCTCTTTCACTTTCGACTCTGAAGTCATCATAATTACCACTTACGTGCAATCTTGGTTGAATTGAACGAATATCCCTCCTGCATTAGTTCCCTCCGCGCCGTGACCTCCTCCCAAACTCATTGGACCGCTCGAAGTTGCAAGTTTGTTTAAATATTAATTGTTATGAACGACATACGCGCACTGCGACCTTTGCACAAACACTCACTGACTCCTTGTAAATAACAAAAGCTGTGTAATCGTCACAAGTTGATTTTTTTGACACAAAGGACGACCTTGCTCGCTGCTAAAAACAAGCCCCTCCCGCGCCACTCGATCCAATCCAGCCATTCGCTGCTCCTAAGATGACTGTTGCGCTCAGCGCTCGCTCTCTTATTACTATTTACTACCAAATTTATATTATTAAAGTTACATTTTTTTTATAATTTAGTTTTTTGTATACAAAAAAGTAAATATAATTATTATTCAACTTCTGTAAAATGATATTATATTAGAATTTTCTTTATTGCTTTCTTCCAATCTATGACTATAAACTACTACAAACACTATAAAAGTATAGCGTTTAGTTGGTAATGGCAATATTAATTTATTTTGACACTTATCAGCTGACGCCTGACAGTGACAGCTGCCAATCAGACCACTCAAAATCAATTTTATTGTCAATACTGTCAAAACAGAAGACCACATGTGGCTGTTTATTAAAACGAGCTTATGATTTCTTTTTAAATTAACATTTAGTAAAAGGAAATTCTAGAAGAATAGAGATCATATTACTAGGTTGTACTAAAATTACAAAATGGGTCGCAAAATCCCTGCTAAAAAACATCGAGGAGTTAAAGATCCCGCAGTACAACAAGCAAGGCGATTGCAAAGGTAACTTTTGTGTATACTGTATACGTATTGATTATTTGCTCACTAATCCATCGATTATTCTTTATATGATTTTAATTTGAACTTTTCTTTGTCTAGCTTAAAAGGCAAAATTAATGCGCCACCAAAGGATCCAGATGAACAACCAGTACCTCGTTCTCTTACAGAACTCTTTGGATTTGCTAACAAAGATGGAAATGTCAAAAATAAAAAGAAAAAGAGGAATATATCTTTAAAAGGTATTATTATATTTTTCCAGTGTTAAAATATTGCGGTATCCTGCACACAGCAGGGTAAGCAGACATAGTTAAGACACTCCATTCCCCAATTTTAGCCTTAATTTTAGCCTTAATTTTTCAGATGATAAAAATCAAGCTGTTGCTAAACATAATCCAATAGCCTCTTTAAAAAAGTTACCTGGAGAGTCTGGCCGTGGATTCTCTTTGCGAATTAATAGTGCTATAAGAACTTTGCATGACCCCATGGAACAGCTGGACTACCCTGTAAGCATTATTTATTTTATTTACTTAGGTCACTAATTTATATCATATTTTTATGTAACAATACTTTGTCACATTAAAATAATATTAATATACACAATTATATAAATTATAATGCCCTAATGACCTAAACAACACTGCTTTCTAAGAGGACAACTTCATTAGAATTTAATATATATAGTTTAAGTAAAAAGAAAAAAATTGATGATTTTAATTCTTTTTACTTAAACTTGAAATAAGAATTACTAATCAATCAATTCATAATCAATTCATAACAAATATATTTCATTCATTATATGCATAATGCTATATGATTTAAGTTAAAGACATTTGCATCCACTTTAAGCTCTCAATTAAATATCTAATTCTTCACATTGAAAAGACAGTGCCGCACCACTTTGGCCCCTCAAAGTTTCTAGAATTATTAATGTTTTTATTATGGTTATTAAAAGTGTTAGCTTTAATAAAAAAAATTTCTTCAGCAAGATATGGATGAAGAAGATATAAAGGGTAAGCGTATAGCAGCTCAGAGAGAGCGCCGACAGCGTAAACATAAAAAAGCAAACAAAAATGCTCCACCAGAGGAACCAAAGATCAGTAGAGCAAAGAAACTTGCTCTTAAGAAACAGGAGAAGAAAAACAAAGCTGCAGAGGTTTGTTTATAAACATAATAAAATTGTAACTCATTGCTGTTTTTACATGGAAGATATATGAAAAATATCTGTGCGTTTTTGCATATAATCTCAGAAATGACTTAACCAATGTCAAGGCAGTTTTCACTACTATATTCTGGATGACTTCCCTTAAGGTTTAGTGTGTGTTTAATTTTTGTCATAAATATAAAAATATATCAAAATAGAATATTTTGTTCAACAAAATAATTGCTTTATTGCATTGGCAGAAACTTTAGTTTTCAATGTATTGATTATTGTCTTCAAAATGATAACTCAATTAAAATACGAAAATAATTCAGACCAGTAAACAAATAAATGTATAGCTTAAATCGTTTTTTCCTGCAAAGTAGGCAGGGGCAAGAGTGTGTCTGAGATGTGTATTAAGTAGTGGATCTTAACGCGTTGCTCTTGAGTTTCGTGTGTCAGAGCTGTGAGAATAATAATAATATAAATATGATAGTTCCTGGAGTGAACATGAAACCTTGAATCACTGTATTTACTACCACCGACCCCACCTCTCTGCCGACCCTGTTATATGGGATACAGTGTGAAGCTGAAATAAAAATAAACTATATAATAATACGCGGCGTTCAGTTCCGCCACTCAACACGCAATGGTTTCAGTATTGGGCGGAATTAACACAAGGTTCCTTATGCCTACCCTGCCATGTGCGGAATACGTAAGGTACGTATGTAAGTAAGATAGCATTATCGTAGCCTAATATATATTATAATACTCAATACAATACAATATACTTTATTGCACAAAAAGAAAAAACAACATTTTACACAATTAATATACAAAATACATTGGTTGCAGGAGGCGTCCCGGCCGGAGGTGGTGTACGAGCGCGTGGGGTTCGGCGACGTGACACACGCGCCGCCCGCGCTTCCCGTGCGGCCGCGGCACGCGCGCAGCCTGCACGGCGCGCCCAGAGTGAGTGTCATCGTAGCATCGCTGTTAAAGCCGATATATTATTTATAGTTTCACAATGCCATATAGTAATGCCGTACAATATGCCGCGGCCGCGTACAAAAGAGAATAGCACAGATGGAGAGAAACTACAGTTAAGACACTCCACTTGCTGTCGAATTTTCGAGATATTTAGTGTTGAGTGGCAGAACTAAACACCGCGGTTTGCCTTGTTACCTTAACAAAGAAAATGATAAATTATATTCCTAAATTGGGAATTAAACCCACAGTCGTTGCGTTCACTTGCAGTCACATGCTTGTGCCCCAGCGCCGCGACGGCCTCAAACGGCCTGAAGGTTTTCCTCTCAATTTGAATAAAGCTTTGTAACTGAGTAGTTTTTATAATTATTATCTTAATAAAGACTTAAATTACAACACTAACGATAAAAGAGAACAAAATAAGAATTACATAGTGTGTAGCATTCCTTTTTAAAAAATATAATTTTCCTTATCAATGATGCGAATCTTAATGTGCTACTTAGAGGGAGGCGCTGTGGATGACCAACCCTGTCGTTGGATTTTGTTACTCTGTTGAATTATTATTTTTATTATCTCGCTCTACTATCAAGGCAAAGCGTAGCGTTGAAATTCGGTGGATTCTAACGGATGTATCTGAATTGGAGCGTAGTGTCTTGACACTAGATTCCTAGGTTTCCTCTGTCTGCCTTGCTTTGTGCGGGATACAACGTGAAGCTAAAAAAAAAATATTATGTTTACCAGCCAGGACAACGGGACCTCCTCTTGACATCCATGCTGCGCGCGGGCAGCAGTAGCACAGGTGTTGGTGCGGGCGCGGCCGAGCTCATGCGGCGAGAGCGCGCGCGCCTCGACGTGGTGGCCGCCTACCGTGCGCTCAAGAAGGAGCGGCGACTCAACGCTAAACCGTCGCCGGCGTTAAACAACGTGCAGTAGTCACGTCGTGTCTTTTTTTGAAAAGTGTCCCGTTATAATTCATCATAATACCTCGGCTTACTCTGCTATGCGGGGTGGTCACTGATAAATTATCTTTTTTAATGTTACCTAATCATAGGATGCCTTAATAAAAGTCGTCTATTACAGACTTGTTCTATATTGCAAACTAGACATATTGTATAGTAATTACAATTCATAGAGTATATAATCAACTCTTACTACCCTGTAAGCCTATTTTAGAGCAATGAATAGTGACTCGCGAGAAGTGCTGATATACATGACGAAGTATTTCAGATTTGCTACTAAGTATGTGAAACATACAAACACACCTATTGTTTAAACACGTCCTTCGCTTTAATAGTTTGACTGAAATTCTGATAAATATTATTCTCTACGTAAAGTTGCTTTAAATATTTTAAAGGCGTTTTACTAAAAAATAGCTTCTTCGAAAATTTTCTTTGAACCTTTCAGTAAAAGGTTATTCTTATTTTATTTTTACTGTTTCTTTTATCGAATATTGGGCAAATTATATGGTCTATATTTAGCAAAAACAACTTAATATATTTCAGCTTCACGTGGTATACCGCACATATAGCTGGGTAGGGCGCTGCCTAATGTTAAGACACTCCGCTCTCCACTTTCCGCAGAAGACGGCATTACATGTTGAGTGGCGCAAATCAACGGCGCGCGTAAGAAGCCCAGAAAATGTCTGTTCTTTGTGGGTACTACGTCCTAAATGACTAATGCTTAGAGAATATAAGATATTTTCAGTAAATTGAGGTAAAATGCTGGTGATAGACTCTGCATACGAAAGACACCTAAGTAGTCCAATTTAGACATCAATCAGGTCGTACAGTTTCTTGGAATTGTTATTAACAGAGCAGTGTCTGGTGTCGCCACTCGCCGTATTGTTACATTGTAGGTACAGATTACAATGCACAAACCCCTACCAGGTAGAAGGAATACTTGTATATATGAATTCATTGAAAAGGAAGGAAACGTCTTATGATTCTGTTACTTTAAAAATATATATGATACGAAAACATAGATAATATCGAGGCCAGTCGTCGCACAGGGGCAAAGAGTACGTCTGTACAAGTGACAACTACATGTTATCGGTTCTATTCCCAATCGAAATGAAAGCCCAGGGTTGAGTTCCGCCACTCAACACGCAATGGAATTCAGCGGAAAGTGGGGAACGGAAGTGTCTTAATGTGAACGGACTGTCTTAACGCAAGGTTCCCAGGATCCCGCTGATTACCCTGCTCTGGGTAAGATACAGCGTGACGCTAAAAGATAGGTAGGAATGATAGGTATAGTGGGTAGGTTGTTTCTTTGTTTATAACATCTACGAGTACATCGATGTGACGCGCCCGGCCACCTACAGTACACTGAACTCCAGAGTTGTCCTAAACATGTTTCTTTTGCATTTATTTTATTTTTAACGTTTGTTATTAAATCCTGTGAAAAAGAAAAATAATGTTGAGTCACAACCGCAAGATGACTTGCTAATAAAAGAATATTTGTACACATGTATACAATCGATCGATACAAATATCTTTTTTTTTGCAAAATATAAGGATTGACAATCGGGGCACGGGGCCAAATTAATTAAATCTTAGAAATGAGCCTTGTAACTTTAAAAAACTTAGGTACCTACGCAGATGGACTGGTGCTCAAGAAATAAAAATTATGTCTAAAGTAGTGTAGTAGTAATATTTAACCAATGTAATGTTGAATTAAATCTGGTTAAAGTTAGAAATGATTAGGCATTATCATTATTTCATAAGTACAAAATCTTCCATTTCATAGATAATGCGAAATAAGTCTAGAAAGGACATGGTGATTTTGAGACTTGGGTTCCACCGCTAAATGTAAGTAATATAAGTTAAAATATACATAAAATAAAATTGTAACTTATCGCTGTCTGTACGTAGTACGTGTGTAAGATATATGAAAAATCTATTGATGGGAACGCAATTGTCAAAACAAACAATAACTTTAAAATGCTTGTATGCTGCATACCTACATCACCAACCCTATGAGAAATATTGGTGAAGCATACAATTCATACCTCATAGTACTTAAAATATTATTGTTGTATAAAAACTCCTCCAAGACAGATCTGGATTAATTAGTTTTCAGTTTTCTCCTTGAATCCCGCACACAGCAGGGTATATGTATCCTCTGGATACCTAGTGTTAAGACACTTCGTTACTCACTTAAGGGCCGCCTAAGGGTTGAAGGTCTCGAGTAATAATTTTATTCAATAACTATTTATCTTTAATTAGTAAATCACTTGAGATCCTATAATAACGAACGTTTCTGAACGCTATTCTTATAAACGACTTAACCGATTTAAATACAGTTTTCACATGTTTTTTCGCAAACTTCCCTTAATATTGCGTGTTGTACCTATAAAACACGAAATACCTAATTGTGCAGTTATCATTGAGGCGAAGCCGCGAGCGGGCTCCTTGCTGGCGGTCTGCGGGTAGATGTGTTCCTAGTGTGTGGCAAAAACATAATATGAAATAACTTCCAGCAATCGCTTAAGGAAAAAACACGTTTATTATGAGTTCATTTGTGTTGTTCAAGTATTTACGGGCGATAAATGACTGTTACAGAAGTTTACGTCAACGGAGTGCGCTCGAGTCATGTGATGTCGACCAACGAATAATAAATAATAAGGACCACGAATGCACAAGCGTGCGACTGTAGACGCGATAACATGTGGGTTCGATTCCCACTTGAGGAAATTAAATCTCTATGTATAATAAAATAGTAAAATTTATTGTGTGTACATTTAGTATTTTTGACAGAAATAGATTTTTAAAAGCATTTTCTTTTAAAATTTCTTGTCTGTGTGTCTTGTATGTATGGTCACGAGGATCTTTGAAAGTACTGAACTGATTTATGTAAAACTTTCACTAATTTGTTTGTTTTAACCCAGCTTAACATCTAAAATTTGCTTCATCAAAATCGGTTCTTTAAAGTATATAGTCATTTGAATGAACTCAAGGCATGAGTTTGTCTGCAAATATATAGCAATCTATATCTATACTTATACTTATAATAAATCTGTATTTGTTTGTAATTAATCTGTAAACAAGGACGAGGTTCTCAAGTAATTATTTTCGATTACTCGATTAATATTTCGGTATTCGATTAATTATTTTGGATTCGATTTCGATATTGGATTCTATTTGGGTATTTTTTGTAATATGCAATCATCACAGTTATTTTACAATTAATATTATAAGTCCTTACCCAAATCAATAATTTAACATTTAAGGCTATTTTATTTTGAATACACTCCGTATCCCATTAACACTTCCGCTCTCTACTTTCTGTTGAATTCTTGAGGCATTCCGTGTAGACTCAATATTGTTGAGTGGCGGAATTCAACGCCGCGTTTTGCCTCGATTAGAAATGGAACTATTCGATATATCAAACCTCCGACTGGGAATCGAACCCAAAATTGTCGCGTTTACAGTCGCTATCAAAAAATAGTTTTATACCACTTAAGATAGAAATGTGAAAATTGAGGGTTCGATGCCTATTATTTCTTAATATTTTCATTTCTTCGCTCTGGCACCAAGACAAGAATCTCTCAAATGTAGTGTTTCAACTCTCTAACTACCCAGTATACAGCGTGGAGCTGGTTTTAAATTGACACTGATTTAAAGGAGAAAAATAATTTGTTTTTGTACTTGAGAAATCATCAACATTACCACTGAACAATGTAAATGCAGCGAATCAAGGAAACAACGGCCGGCGGAGAGTCCGCTCACGACAGTGTCGTTAGCTGCCCGCTGCAGACGAGCGGAGACAATACGCACTTGACCGACAGCGATGACTGTCATTTACTACATCATTACCACCATTACTCTTTCTAAACAGGAAAGCTATTTCATGTAAATATTGAAATGACCTATTATTATTATTATTATGGGATATATTACAAGATAACGCAGAAGCATTAGAGTGCGACTGTAAACCCGACGATTGTAGGTTCCATCTACTTTTTAACCGACTTCAAAAAGATTGAGGTTATCAATTCGACTGAATTTTTTTAAATTTTTTTTTTTATGTTTGTACCTCATAACTTTTGACTGGATGAACCGATTTTGAAATTTTTTTTTTTGTGTGAAAGGTGAAGCTTCCCGAATGGTCCCATTTTTTTTTGGTTCATGTCTGACAATGGTATCTATGAGAAAATCACATAAGTCTTAAATTTACATTAGGTACTATAGGATATATATATATTTACATATATTAGACAAATAACTCAATGTTGCGCCAACCGATTTTGATGATTCTTTTTTTATTTGAAAGGTCAAGCTAATGCTACAACACCTTTACTACAATATCTAATTACTGCGCCTGTTTGTTTGACTTGGCACCGACTTCAAAATTATAAAATCTTTGTAAAATTATTTTTCACTTTTTAGTTCGTTGTTAGAAGTCGGTTTTTGTTTTTGTTAAAAATTAATTTATTCATTTTTTTGTTCTGATTCCACCAAATTGTGGCGTTGAGGCTTAGCACGGAATACTTTAATAATTCGGCGGCAAGTGCGGAACGGAAGTGTCTTAATGAAGAACGGAGTGTATTAACACTAAGTTCGCAGGCTCCCTCTGGCTACCCTGCTGTGTGCGCGATACACCGAGAAGATAAATAAAAAAATTACAAGATGAGACCTTTGTGGGTCTAACTGTAAATGTGATGGTTATGGGTTCGAACCAGCCTGGGAATGAATCATTTTACATGTTTTTCCTCTTTGTTAGGATAAAATGCTGCGTAAAGTTCTGCCACTGTCTCTGCAATGTCGCCTGGCTCACTCTACGTGGCCTACGCTACTATGTGCGAGATACAGCGTGGAAGGGGCCCGGTCCCCTTTTTCTATACGATACAAGACTTCGCTGTCGGCCTGTCATTAGACTGTATCTCGTGAACCGTGGTGGTTAGATTATTGAAAATTTCACAGACGATGTATTTCTGTTTGCTGCTCTAACGACAAATACTTCAAATAAAACAGAATAGAATAAATATTTGGCTCCCATACAACAGACATGATAAATTTGCCGTTCGTGCGCGTCTCCGACTCGCACTTGACTATTTTCCCGATTCTCTTTATTCCTATAGTTGCGACACCTCCCAGGTGTGACGGATGCTGATTTCTAATAGGAAGTGTAAGTTCGGAAAAACAAGTTAATTTAAGGACATGGATAAATGAACACGATTAATAAATTATATTTTTTATTTCGACCTTTGTTATCAATATATTTAATATTATTACTATTTTTTATTTATTATAAAAATTACTTATTATTCATAACTTATTTAACATGTATGTACCTACTGTTATTATTACAGTCGACCTTTTGAAAATATAATGTTATTATTCTTTTACAGTCGTTTCCTCCGTTATGTAATACGAGACAAGGCTATTTAATAAAAGATGATAAATATCATACAAAATATGACTGTACTTATTTTATTTATGGCCCATAAATAAAGAAAGCAAGGAAAATTTAAATGATATTTTTATACGGTACCTATTCAAATATTGTAATCTATACCTAATAAGAGATTAAACATGGAGCGTCTGAACATTGAATATATTTACAAAATAATAAATAAGTGGGGTTTAGGAATAGAAATGGTGCCCAAATTTGCCAACAAACCAACGAGTAAATTAAATTATTCATAGACATGCCTGTCCAATGTGTTGACATTTGACTGTCAGTCAATTCTGTTTATTAAATGAATAATCATGTAGTTCAATTCTATTCCGTTAGTGTTGAATATTTCTTTAACTCGTTACATATAACATAATTTGAAATTAGCATAATTTTCGCCTTTTTGGACGAGGTCCGAGGTGACCTCTGCGCGGGTTCAAATTCCAATATTACTTCCGCTCCGACTCGCCAATGATAAAATATTTTTATAAAGAGGAAGTATTTGCTAATGAATAAATGAAGTCGCAGTCGTCACTTTATTATTAGTTATTTAATCGACCTGAGTATAATTAAAATATTTTTTATAAAAGTATCTGTAAAAAAAGAATATTTAGAGGATAAACATGTATAAAATTAATGTCTATTGAATGTCATGCAGGATAGCTGCCAGCTAATGTAATAGATTGTACCATTGATTTTGAAAAGAGCAACTGTTGAGTTTCTTGCCGGCTCTTCTCAGCAAAACTGCCTTCCGAACCGGTGGTAGCTTTTTGTTTAAGTATATGTTCATTCGACGATTCAAAAGTGCTTATAACAGTGTATTTGAATAAAGAACATTTTGAATTTGATGACTGTTCCAAGTTTTACGCAAGTATTTAAAATTAGGTTAAATTAAAATGTAAAAGGCGATTTCTTTGAACAATTAGGTACATTTTAGTACCTTAGTAACAAGTGCCGGCCTGTCCCGACCCTGGTGCGCCCGGGGCTGGGCGGGACTCGTTGATACACCAAAAATACTTTCAATAAATGCACTTTACGCATGTATATAGAATTTTTGGCAAAAATAGAGAATGGGATGTCTTTCACAAGGTGACGGTCCTAGACCCTTAAAGTACGAAAGATATATTAGGATAAATTAAATTAATCTGTATTTTTTCATCATTACATTATTTTCATTCTTTTCATTATTAAGCCCGTTCAAAGGTAACTGTTGTTATAGAAAGAAAGTTTTATTAGCACATTCATCTGTTTTCTGAAATATTATTATCTCTGTAGGTACAGATGTAATGCACTTACACTACACGTAGCGCAGTTAGTATGTGAGGCCTAGGGTAGGTATCTCTAGGAACCAGGACACTGAGTGATCAGTGTTAAGTTAAGACACTCCGTTACCACTTTACCACCCAATTTTCGTAACCACCGAATGGAAATCGAACTCAGAATCACCGCGTTTGAGTTTTTTGATTTTTTCAACGTTTATACCTGTACAACGTGTTATATGGATATAAGTACAATACACAGGCCACAGACTCAACCACAGAGACCAGAGTCTAACACGACGTAGGTAATAAATTTCCTTACCTCATACCTAATTAAACATGAGTATATAACATATCATGTATTTCATACCAATTATATGTCATTATTATTAATAGCGGACCACGTAGGTACAGCGCCCGAGCTCGCAGCGCTTGAGGATAACTGAAAGTTATCCGTGACCGACGTATCATTAAAATGTAAATCGACTTTTATCTCCGCGCGGCCTTGAGGCGCGGAGTCTTTCTTGGAAACCTTACTTGTTGCGGCTTGCTGATCACAATTTAGAATGTATTCATTGGGAAATTGTATTTATAACTAAATAAAATAAAAAAAATCAAAACCAGCTTCACGCTGTATCCCGCACACAGCAGGGTAGGAGAAGGAGTCTAGTGTTAAGACACTCCGCCGAATTCTGGAGGCATTGCGTGTTGTGTGGCGACACAACTTAAACTAAAACCTCACCAATCCTCCTGAACGTTGTCCCGACACCAGAGCGGAAAAATGAAAATATAAATTTAAATAAATATTTCATTTCCTCGAATTGGGTTCGAACCTACAACCAGTCATTTAGATACTTGCACCACTGCGCGACGACTGTCCTCGTGGGTATCTAACATATTTACATGAAGGTACAAAACAACTCATCTTAGGGATACACACACACACACAGAGAGAGAGAGAGAGAGAGAGAGAGAGATATCCGGTGTCGCTGTAAAGGCCAGTAGGTCTAACAACATTAATCTCAAGTTCGAAGAAAGAAAACGCCACCGTGCAAAAAGGATTGGACGGCGGAGATTGTAATTGTAGTATTAATTTGGTAATATTTACCAATTAAGTCCACCTCGTCACAAACAGAGGTTACGTAGGCAGGTGTTTGACGTTGTTCTTGTCTGTTATTATGAAAACAAGTTGTTCATGATCGAATGTATAAATTACGTAATCAATCTATTGGTAAACGCCGCATAATAAAAGTGAAACAGCTGGCAAGCGGGCGAAGCCGCGAATAGACCGCTATATGATTAATAGTCTATATTATGTTCTTAACATAATTAGTGCAAAAAGATTTTACCATATAAACAAGCTTCATATCTTTATATATATAATCTCTATCTGCCGGAGTTCAGTGGCGAGCGTGACGTCACAGAAGCTGACAGCTGAAGGGATTAAGAGCTCAGCAGTCGAGAGCCGACATCTGTCGGAGATGTTTTTACTAAAAATAAACTAGATCCGTCGGAACGTGAACTTGACGGATAAAGATATATTTAAGCCTACAGGCTACAGGCTACAGGCTACAGGCTGCAGGCTACAGGCTACAGCCTACAGGCTACAGGCTACAGGTATTTTCTTTTGTTATTTTCATTGCCATTTTAATATTATGGTATTTTAATTGTTCTTCTTCAGTTTCAGTATCGGTTTCACATGAATACTTTTCCCTGTTTATAATACCAACATGTTACATACGAGTATTATAAAAAGACAGTAAAGTAATTGAAGCCAACCGCAAATTCCAAGTGGGTTTTTCTTCAATAACATATTCGATTGGTATTTTTTATTGCTTTTTATGTTGCAGACAAGTCTCGTTTTTATTTATTTATTTTAAAAAGCCATCACAATAAAATTAATGAGTCCAAATGATATATGAGCAGGCGCATAGTGCAGTAGTAGTACGTGAGTAAACACACGGTGGTTCGCGGATCAATCTTTTTGGAAAAAGAATATATGGGAAATCTAAGATCAAGAAGTCTATGATCCGACAAAGGGAAAATATTTACGTAAAAGAATATATATATATATATATATATATATATATAGACTTCTTGATCTTAGATTTTCTTAATTAGATTAGAGCCTTACTTTTCATCTATCTCTCAAAGGATATGACCAACTCGGACATCATCACCAACACCTGAGAGACGACGACTATTATTGTGTAGAGTTAATCTAGATTGACTTTTCTAGGTCTAATGTAAGCAGCAGAAGATAAACAGATGTAGATAAAAACATTGACCGAGTTAAGAAAGGTCCCAGTCACGTGTCGGTGGTGGTTAGATAACAGAACTGTCAGTATCGATACTTCGTACCTAAAGAAATGCCAATTGGTATGAGCAATTACTAAAAGTTAGCGAGCGTCACGCTACTAGGTACCTATTACTACCTAATCTGACAAGCAGGCGAAGCCACACGGGGGCCACTAGTGTGTTTTTTAAATATAAAGAATATGAAATTCGTTGAAACGTTTTAAAGTAACGTAGATATATTAAATATAAGTCAACCATGTTCCAGGGTAGTGTACGAGAGGGAGACACGTGTCAAGTGACATATGTTTCTATTTATATATTCAGAAAAACCCTATCATACAATGTAGCGTGACGTCACGTTACTCGCACTTGAAAATACAAATAATCAACATTTCATATTATATCTGTAATGCATCTTGTTTTTCGAGAAGTCCATATCTGGTCCCTGATGTACAGATATGTCACAACAGTGAAGTGACAGTGTCGAGTGACAGATGCAGGATATCCACACTAAGGAGATCATCAGAGTCTTGCACATCTATTGTGTATTAGCTACGTACCTAATCCCCCCAGCGATATGACAAGCTGTTGTAACCCGAGTTGACCGACACGCGGCGTATAGGGCACCGTGAGCACCTGGCTCAGTGGTCAGTGGTCGCTGCTCGTGTAGCAAGCGTCGTCCTTGACCGACTCAAATATTCAAACCCAATTGATGATATCCATATAAGGAGATTTAATAAAAATAAAAATAACACCATAAAATATGACTACATTATGAATATTAGTTAACTTTTGTTTAAAAAACATGCCACGAGTTTTACGAGTATTTTTGTGTCTTTTTTTTCGGTTAACTTTTAATTGGATTATAATTTACAATACATACCGTTCGTATCACTCATCACACTAAAGAATCATGTACGTCGAGTGGACGACGCCGCGACGTCGACGCGAGTATTCTATACAACACCTCGGCATTGTACAAAAACCTGGGAACCTGGGACGTCCAGCCAATGTGGGATTGTATAAAGTACCTGCTGTCCCACCGACACCACCGCTGCGCATTTAATATTTGCAAGATTTGCAAGTACAAATATCAAGGCTATTCATAACTTTTTTTGTAAATATTAAAAATAATAATTAAAATAAATATGGGTAATAATAGTTAACAAGTATAAATAATGAGCATTTGTTGTATATCCGCGTTTTGTTCTACGAAGTTTTATTATGGAAATGTTTGTTATGAAACGGAACACATTCAGGATTAAATATAATGTGATATGAAGCAGATTTACGATGTACTTGTGTACGACCGCCGACGCGAGCTGCAATGACACTGACAGGCTGCGGTCTCCGGGACTGCCGACTTGAGCTGCTAGTTACTTAGTGTATGTGAAATCTTGCAAACTCAATTATACCTAAATTTGGATTAGACTTTAGGTCTGATGAAAATGAAATGACATATTATCAATATTGTTGTAAATCTATAATGGTTGCCGAAACAAAATTATTAGCGGAATACAATTCTTTGTACAATCCACTTAATGTACGTAATAAAAGAAGGGGAATTGATTTTTAAAATACGGAAATGAAATATCTAGAGCTCGTCTAGTGGTAGTAGTAGTAGTAGTAGTAGTAGTAGCCGAAGGGACTTCTAACGTAAGAAAATTACACAAGTCATGTTTTCGACTCATTTGATATGTCTTGGGAATCACCCTGGTATTCACGAGAACCCTAAGATAAAGCCGGAAGGTAGCTCTTAAGGGGCTTCTGAAGTAATGCAGATACACGTCGCGTTTGGGCTCGTTTGATCGATCTTCGCGAATATCATGTTGCTAAGCTTATGTAGTCATATATCAGTTTATACATATATGAGGATATATATATATACACACACACACACATATATATATATATATATATATATATATATATATGCGTGAGATTCTCTGCGAGATGTATTTGAAGATAAAGGTATTACTACAGTTTCTTCACAATTTGTTTATTATAATATTCTATTTGTCCGACAAAATATACATTGTCATAATAAAAATAGCGATAGACAAACGATAGGAACGAGAAATAAAGATAAGCTTGTTACGCGTTTGTGTTACAAGTTTTCGCCTCCAAAAAGTTAATAAATCTTTTATGGGCATGAGGCATAAATATTATTAAATAAAAAGTAGCGGGCGATCAAACTTTACACCTCACCAAGAAATTAAACTACTTTTTAAACTACACTTTGGTTCTTTTCTAACAGAGTTCGAAGAGACCTAAAGAAAAGTATAAATTGATTATAAATAGTAAATAATTACATAAAAATTGACAATAGTTCGAAAATGTATGAAAATTTACAAAATCATCAAAGTCATCTGCAGTGACATCTCCTTAATTATATAACAGAATGTTATACAGTAAACTATAATTTCAATCTAGATGAAATGCTAAAAGTGACTATTATATTTATTTTCATAAGGTTGAATATCAAATTATAGAAAATACATTAATACAAAATCCCGATAAATTTAAAGTAAGCTCATTTGCTCACCCTCCAGAGATAAACATAATTATATCAACGCGGATTTTTTTAACCAATATTTAAGGGACAATATTTTTGGAGAATGTTGTTTTTGTGTCTCATAAGGTTGAGTCGGCGCGCGCCATGTATGCGTTAAGCAAACTTATTTTGGGTGACGTTTTCTTAAAACAAACTATGCAAGCCGTTGCTTAGCAACGGCGGTTGATATTAACTTGGCGGAATAAATTGCATGTCAAATTATTAAGTATTTTAATATATTAGTATACTTATATCGACAATACCACAAATATGAGAAAAAAGTAACCTATGTTCCAAGACCCTCAAGTATATTAGTATTTTATCACAATTAAATTGGCGGTTTGGCCCTGATTGCGTAACAGACAGACAGAGTTACTTTCGAATTTATAATATAGGTAAGGGCATTTCGCAGTTGACCACTAAATCATCTTGCACTAATGATGCATTAATAGAAATGAGAAAATTAAAAGAAAATTAAAAAGATTAATTTAAAAACCTTTTTAATATCAAAATTTTATTTAAAAGGTCAGTTGTATTAAAATGAAAACAATAGTTTCATTAAAGGTTTGTAGTTATCGATCTTATACGCCATTGTATATATAATGTGCATTCGCAAGGACACAGTATTTGATAAAAGTGTCATAAATAGCCGTGTTTTATTGAATAATTAAATGTATGTGCGGTCTCTGTCCCCGGCGTCCCCACGGGGCGGGAGGCGCCACGCCGCCTGCCCGTTGCAATGTTCACGTGTCATTAAGCCTCGCTTGACCTAGACCTTTTGACCTTCGCACCACTCAACAAGTTATTTTCTACTCGTCGATAGATGGCGCCAGCCGTCCCCACCCGGGGCCGCCTGTCGCCGACCGTCCCGCCCGTAGGCTGGGGCCTGGGAGTGCGACTCGAGCATACCTAATGATAAAATCATATTCTGCGAAAATCTGAATCTGAATATGATTAAAGTGCAGTTTTTTTTCAATTTAAAACTGTTCCGGATGGCTGACTCGGCTCTCGTGTCAATTGTTGGTACACCACGAAATGCAAAATTGCTTAAGATTTTATTTCTATGACTGATTTAAATACTACTAGCCTACTCTGCTACTTATAAATCGTCAATCACAAACTTCATGCAACTTTGATATAATATGAGTCTGTGTTTTATTTCAAATTAATAACTGCGTAAAATGCTGCGGTGTCGAGCTCCGTAAATCACAACGCCTTCTGAATTAATTTCGAAGTATCTTAATAGGAAAGGAGTGTCTTAAAATTAGGTTCTTAGGTTCCCTACGTCTATTCTACTATGTGCAGGATACAGCATAGATTAGAGGACAAAAAAATAAAAATAAAAACGTTTTAAATTAGCATTATACAGGGTGGAAGCGTCAGCGTCAGCCGTTTACGAGACCATACCTAAGGAAATTCATCAAGGTACCTCAACAGCTTAGACGTAGAGACGCAGTTGCGCGTAGACACCAACGACGCAAACACACACTACCACAAAAATACTATTAAAGATTAAACAAGTTTGAACTTTGACGCCAACACCGCACGACTCTATTTCGGAGAGAGGCCCTGCGGGTAGCTTTGTTTGCGTGCGTCGTGCTTAACAAATGGCGTTTTATTTTATAACGTTATTTTGTTAATTCGTTGTTGGAAAAAATATTTTTAAATTTTTGGCAAAATCTTTTATTTTAATTGTATGAAGCTTTTAGAGTAGTTAAAGCTGTGGTTTCATTTAAAGTCGCGCTGACTGAGACACTCTGTATAATATTATATATATAAGATCAACGCTTTTGTTTTTGGTCAGTTATGTGTGTGACACACACATACATATATTACGTTTACGTTATGTGTAAATCAATACGTATGTTTTTGCAAAATTCTATAAGTAAATATTTCGTAACTTTATCTTTGGCCACATGCTCCGCAGATGTGCGTAATATTAACATTTTAATATTTTTTAGCTTCACGCTGTATCCCTCACACAGTGAGCGAGGCAGAGAGAATTTAAGTAGGTAGGTCTAAGTTACTTTAAGAACACATTACATGATATTCGCACGCGTCGTTATTGATATAGATCGTGAGCGTGGTAAGTGCTAAGTAGTAGTAGCAGTTGTTATCTTCACGCTGTATCCCGCACATAACAGGACAGGCAGATGGAACCTGGGAAGCAGTGTTAGGACACTACATTTCCATTCAGACACTTCCGTTCCAAGGTTTGTACAAAATGCACTCTATTTCAGAAACCATACAATATATTTTTATACATTTACGTGAGAGCCCTACAAGTGAGGTGTATCGCACAATCCTCTTAACAATATAATCTGCTGATGCCGTTAGGCCGATTATGATAACCAAAACTGACTACTCACTCTACGAGAGCAGCTCTCATATAACTTTTTCTTATAATTTTGTAGTTATTTCATTAAAATAAAATTTTAATAAAATAATTTTAAATAACAACAAAATTATTACGAAATTATGAAAAGCGTTCCACGAACTTTACATGTATCGGAATTTTATGAAACATAGATATGTTTGTGTCACTTAGAATCATATTGTTAAAGTAATTATTCTAGTTAGTATATAGTATATGTGGGCTACACGCTACAAGCCATTTACATTGTTATTTAGACACGGTCGAGTTTGTTTTATTAGATTTAAAATCCCGTTAAAAATATAAATTTGAAATGAGAGCCAAGTTAAATGCTAAGTCAAGCGCCGTTCCCGTCGTTTAGTTGGTGGAGGCAACAAAAGAAGACAGAGGGAACCTAGTGGTACGACACTCCGTTCCCCATTAACAAATCCTTTTCCCACTTTCTGCCGAATTTTGGTGACATAGCGTGTTGAGTGAGCGAATGAGAAAATATTAAATATTTCCTTGCACCGCGTGGGAATCGAACCTGTGGCCCTGCGCGCTGCGCACGACGGCCTTGGTCGGGGTTATTATTATTATTGTTTTAAAGCCTGGTATATGCGGGATTAGGCGTAGTTTTGTTGACTCACAAATAACGCTACATTTTGGTTGGTTATACACTTATAATACCCCTACTTCCGAGTGCGTCGCAGGGTTCTGTAGGTGCCATCAGTGGTAGAAGACAAGTCACTCATGCTGAAGTACTCGCTGTGCACGCGCTGTGCCTTGGTTACCGGAGCAAGAAAATGAAACCAGAGTGGGAATCAAACCCAGTACCGTCGCTTGTGACATATGGACATCGGGAAACATATGTACAAAGGTGATAGATTATGTAGGTAGGTTGAGAAAGCCTAGTGCCAGGGTTGCCAGATTTTTTCTCGGTAAAAAGTGGGATTTTTAAACATTTCAAGTAAAAAGCGGGATTCTTAAAAAATAAAATAATAAAGATTTCGATCGTAGTGATAGACATAAACATAGAATGTTTTTTAATAGAAATACGTCACTATACTTAAACTATATTGTTTCACCACATTGTTCACCACAGTTACGTGAGGCAGGTCAAGTCTTCAGAATATACTTAACTGACGACCGACCTTGTATTTCAATGAAATTATTAAAGATGTTTGACAAGCGGGATAATGCCTGTCCTAGGGCGTTCTAGGGCACACGGCTGGTCGCGGCGTCACTTTGGAACCAACTCGCCATCCCTACCCAAAAAGGTCCTTCCTTACTGTCCTTCAAATCCCAGCTAAAACAACATTTATTTGCTAGTATGAATTAGCAGCTACTTTTATTCAGACAGTTTTTTTTCTTGAGCAAGACAACCGCACTTCACGTATTTATATTTATTTATATATACTTTTATTTTAATAAATTTAGCATATATGTATTATATATAGTTTGTATTATATATATAGTGTATATACGTATAGGATATATGTATATAATTATTTATTTGGATATGTATTTACTCTTTTTTGTGATTATTATTATTTTTTCAATTTCTTAGTTATTTTTCTCTATTGATAACTGCACTGTACTCTCTTCCCGCTGTTTGACAGTCATCCACTACCATTGCTTGGCTGGAAGAGATTTCTTTTAGAAACAAGCCCACCTTTGCTAACTAAACTTTTAATTTTGTATTTCTCATATGTTTTTATGTGCAATAAACAATATAATAATATAAAATGTTCATATTTCAGACAAATTTCGTACATATTTATAGTTACATATGCATTATTACGCACACTTCTCTTCAATGTTGGCGCGTGTTAGGTCGGCACTTGATAACACTTCACAACCACTTATCTATTTTTTATACTTAATAGAGATCAATGAAATGATAGTGATAAGAAGAAGGACAGATACAAAGTGAATGTAATTTTAAAAAAAAAAAATGTTTTAATAGTGTCAAATTATAATACCTATATGAGAATAAAACGCGTTAGTCATTAGTTACACACGTGACTGCTCGCAGTATTACCTATGCGAGCACTAGCGCCGGCTTATCAGTGCTCCTAGTCTCCTACATACCTCAAGCTGTGGAAATGCGAGGAAAATAGTTACAATAAGCACGAATACTTCTCTGAAGTCTGAGTCACCTCCAGATGACGGCGCGGCAGATGTTTTAGAAATATACAAAGGATATATTCTATATTAAAGATTATACGTCATTAATTTACGATTTTATCGAAACATTACACTGACAAAGCTGTTGGGTGTTGTTCCCGCGCGGTGGGGGCCGCCACTCAACACGCAATGCCTCCAGAATTCTGCTGACAAATGGAGAATGGAGTGTCTTAACACTAAGTTCCCTCTGTGTGCACGATACAGGAAACAAAAACACCCTTCATAGGTTAAAAGTACGTAGGTACATGGGCCGGTCGTAAACCGTTGGTGTAATTTAAATGTATTTATTTTCTAGCAAACATATTATGCTATACAACTTGTTTTTTTGTTCCACTGTCAACTATTTGCACAGTGGTAGGTAGTTGCACAGATAAGCCGCGGATTACGGACGTGAGTCGTGAGAGCAGCTCGTCTCGTAAACTTACATTTTGCAGTTTAGAAGGACAATCGGTACTTACAATGGCATAACACGTCACTGAGTACTTTAGACACTACTGTAGACTCGTACAAGTGGGTTACTTATCACGCTCTTATCAGAAACCAACTTCACGCTCCTTCTAGAACAATTACAGAGTGTCTTATCACTGCGTATCGACTATCAGGTGGCGCGCTCTATAGTACCGGTACTGGTACGGTAGCCGCTACACTACATATTACACTTATAGTTTGCTGCTGCTTTTGCTTTTGTATGCCCTACCCTCTACCTTTAATGCGCAGTGTTAATCCTTTCCGTTCCCCGATTTTCGAAACATTGCGCATA
Source organism: Heliconius nattereri (assembly GCA_013403645.1). Classification (NCBI taxonomy): domain Eukaryota; kingdom Metazoa; phylum Arthropoda; class Insecta; order Lepidoptera; family Nymphalidae; genus Heliconius; species Heliconius nattereri. The sequence goes on along the minus strand of JAAIXI010000245.1, from coordinate 205,602 downwards.
GAGTGGCGGAACTCAACGCCGCGTTTTATCGGAGAACTGAATATAATTGAACCTATACCTATAACCTATACTACGGCTTACGGTTACACCCCATCCCACAGCGCCAACGGGTTATACATCACCTGATCGGATATTTGTTACTGACGAAGGTAAGGAAATGACAACAAGATTCAAAACACCTATAAGTAATTAGTAATGAACAATATAGTCGCTTGTAACTTTAGAAGTATTATCGAAGACTGAGTCATGATTGCTGACTAACAGTCATTTCACTGCGACCTAGAACGTAAATAAATCATCAGATATTTACTGTTTGTATTTGAAATTCAATTTAAAACCTGCAATATAAAAAACAAGGAAGACAATAAAAGCTGACACCAACATTGTGCTATTTCGATCTTTATTTGTTTATAGTTTTTAATTTTATTTAACAAAAAAATACTTACATAAACTATTTAAGACAGATAGATATTATTTGTCGGATTTGTAATTAAGTTTTTTATACAGTAATACTTCCAAGTCCCTGCGCGCAGCAGGTCCCTCTACTCGCTGTGGAGTCTCCAATGAGCTGTAGGTACTACACTAACTTAACGTACAATATAAATAAATTATTTTTTCTTAATTAGTGGACCACCTACCAACCTACTAACATTTGCAACTCGTAGCGTCATCGTCACCTTGCGTCGCTTTTTTACTTCATGATTTGACTTAGGAACTGACTTTCTACCCAAAAACATTACAATAAGAAGTTTGTAAAGATTGAAAGAAATTCGTTCTCAATCTCTGAATAAGCAGAAATACATTTGATTTTGCAGCATTTATATACGGAGCAATTAGGTATAGTTGAAGTGGCTGGAATGTTGTTGTTCTTATTTACATACGTTGTACATGTATCTGCTAGCCACTAGCGAGTGGCTGACGTGACGGGTTACGTAACCCGTCACCGGTGGTCGAGAACAATTAGTTAGTGGGCCGAAGTCCCCCGCCTGGCACCCGCCGGCACAGTGCACTTGTATTTAACTATACTATAGTGGGCAAAGAGACACTCCCAGTTCCAGAGACACGCCCCTTACTTTTCGCCGAATTCTGGAAGCACTACGTGTTGAGTGGCGGCATTCGACGCCGCGCTTTGATTAATACTAATATGCATTCTGGTGAATGATGAACTATATATTTTTCGTAATTTACAAAAATAATAATAATGTGGTCAATCGTACCCCAGGGACAATGCGATTGCGAAACTTGCGATTCCCACTCGAAGAAATAAAATATTTAATATTTTCTTTTCCTTTCTCTGGTATCGAAGCAAAACACGGTGTTGAGTTGCGCCACTTAACACGTATTGCCTATAGTATTCGAGAAAGTTGGAAACGGAAGTGTGTAGTGTGTACAGAACACATTTCACAATTCACACACAATTCACTGTCCAGTCTCGTAAAACGTCACAGTAATATAGCTTATACAAGTATATCAGGATATACGTGTGGGTCGCACACGCAAGGGACGGGGGACGCGCTGTGCACACGTGTTCTGCCGTCTACGCGAGGCTTGCTTTAGAGTAAAAGCCTTTGTTCGGGATGACTCATCTTCCCTTTTTACAATTTCTCAGAAGTGTCGACGTCGCGCGTCGCGGAGCTCACACAGGTACTATAAGTTACCGCATAAAAACTTCCTGGTTACCAACTATTGCTAGAAATGTATTTGGTTTATTTTTTTTTCAAAAAGTTACACACAAACGTGTGAAGATGTGGTAGATTTTGAATGCTTACATAAAATGCGTCCAGATGTCACTTAGACCTGTCGCGTTAGACCCTGCGTACAGCGCGCTACCAGTAAAGTTTTGCATTTGGTATGTCTGATTGCCACATGAAGAGAAGACGGCAGACGGCAACTGACAAGCCACGACTGGGCTCCTTGTGACCGGCACTCGTATAGTATAGTTTATTGATTTAATTTAGTGGAATGTGCATCGATCCATCAACACCTAATATTGGACTCATTGATATTACATCAAGCATCTCACAGTCGACGGCGGAGGGGGGAGGAGCCTGGGACGCTATTGTTTTTCACGATTGTACCAAAGCGTGTGAGTATTTACATAATGTGTAGAGTCACGTCACTAACACGTCTTGTAATCAGATGTATGTATAATTCCGCGGCCGGACGTCAAATCAAACGGCAAGTTAGTCTTGCATCAGCTCTAGCCTCTAGGAACCTCAAGCAGAATTAATAGCATGCAGTGACTAAATACATTTTATAATTGGGTTTCCTTTTTTGCTCAATAATTGAACATTTAATTGAATATCGACGGCGACCGCGGCCGTGTGTCACCCGCAGTCGACTCTGACACGAGTGCACCTGCCTGCTCCGGCTGCTGCTTGGTGACGGAGAGAATGTTATAACACTTCTATAATCCTACTTTTCTTATGTAATTAGTAATGAGGATTGTTTTGTTGTCGCTAAAGTACATTTGGTTCTTTGTGCACAAACGCGCGTTCTTCGATAACTTGTATTGTGTGGCGTGTGTTGGTACAGACTGCAGAGACTGTAGGTTGGGTTAACTTCATCGTTACACCTTTTCTTTTATTTGAGGCTTCACGCTGTATCCCGCATATGGCAATCCTGGAGGTATTGCGCGTTAAGTGGCGAACCTCAACGCTACTTATCTCGACACCAGAGCAAGATATGTTTACAGTCGCTCTGATAACCACCTGTTACATAATTATCAGAATTGAAATAAATAAATAAAAAACATTAATTATTATTAGTTTACTTGTGTATTATACAAGTGCATGATGCTATTGATATACTGATGATACTTTAATAGTTTAGTTTACGTTTCGACTATTACAATACTCTACTACCAACCAAAATAAACTGCAACTAAAATAAATATAACTTTAGGCGCTATGAGTTTATTTTTATATTTTCCTTAAGCGATATAATCCCCATTACCCTTAATGAGAACAATATGTCGATTTTTTATGACAAGTCGTCCGCGTCCTCCGCGTCATGGCGACTCGCTAAACAACACGTAGAAAAACACCGTCGTAAAAGACTCAATAGTAAAAATATTCCAAGATTATACTATAAATGTACATTGCATAATAAAATGTAATCTCTACGGAGTACTTGATTAGAGTTAACAGATTAATGCGAGTACATTGGAAGGCGCGTGAGTCACACTCTTCGTTGCTGGTTACCTAACGAGTGTTATTGCAGCACTTCACGAACACGTGCGCGTGGTTCGTGTAGTCAGCATTGTTGCTTGTGCGCCGCTTGCAGCCGCCGCGTCGGGCACGAGATAAGTCTCGTTACGATACAAGTTCTCGCAATGTCAGCATCGAATGTTATTTAGCAGCTATCTACTATTCAGTGGACCACACACACATACACACACACAGCTCTAACTTCAGATGTTCCGTAAACATGCACATAGTTATGTATGTTATATAACAACTTACATATTTACGAGTATTCCTCATACGTATAGTGGATTAATTAATTATTATAACCATTATTTGTTGCCGGGGGCAGCGGGTGAAACAAAAACAACCTTCCCGCTGCGACCTGCGACCCCCGGGGGGTGAATGACGCCCGCGGCGCCCCTTCATTCATTGCTCTCCTCAACTACTCTATATTACCAAATATTCTCCTCCCTGGGTTTGACGCCACCGTAGTTCAGTGATACAGGTGTGGCTGCCAACGCGATGCTTGTGGACTCGAGCTCTACTAGAGATGGTGATTAGATAGCTTTGGTAGACTATGCGATACTCACTATTTGACTGATGTAACATACATCATCACCGTTCATATTTTCCTGTTTCCTGACTGGCGGCCTGGCGGACTGGCGGACTGGCGTACAGGCGGACTGCTGGCGGCGCAGTCGGCGGTGGTGATAACATCTAATTGCAGCGATTAAGTAATTATAATTGTGTATAATCTTGGATTGTTAGAGGCTAGTGGGTTCAAGTTATTAATGAGATCAACATTTAAGGATAAACATTTTTTTCTTATTTTTTAACTTTACCCTGTATCTTTCACATAGTAGGTTGGACAGAGGGAACCTAGGAAGGAGGAGGGGGAACATAGTGTTAAAACACACCGTACTCATTAAGACACTTCCGTTCTGCACTTTCCGGGATACTGGCCGACTGCGCGACATCTCATTACTGACATGGACTCACAGAGTAGTTTAATACAACGACTGTAACAATGAAGTCTGCGAGTCCCTCGCTGTTGAATGTTTAAATGAAATGAATTAACTAAAATATAAATTTTGATCATTTGTTACTACTTGTTGGATTCTTCGAGTGAATTGATTTTCTCAAGCGTTTGATTAAAAGTTTCTTAAAATATAATCTTATTACTTTAGTTATAAAACAATTAAAAGGGTTTACCTTTTAATATACATTGTTTAAACGTAAAGCAATTTCGTATAAAATTTTACAACGAGAGAATAAGTGACAAGAGAATGGCAAAAAAGATTTATGAAGCAAGAGTGATTGGTAAGAGACGTCGATTGATCTTAGGAACGACAGTATTGATGATATTTGAGGAAGAGAAAAAGAGAGTCACGTAAAACGCATGAGCCCGTGGGGATCCCGGGGCAATTGGAGGTCTAATATGAATATCTTATTTATATGAAATTTCAATATTTTGCAAACATAATATGTATATCGCGTTCGCGAGCGTACATTTTACGTAGCTTCATTGCGTATCAATTTTATTGTAAAAAATTTCCGACGTTCATATCTAGTGCGCCTGCAAGAGCGGCGGCTCCTTGACAGATAGCTGAGAGTCGAGAGTGGAGTCGCTATCTTATCACTATCTGATCTGGGCTTTTAGAGAGTGTGGTACCACTGCAGGGCGGAGAGACGGAGACGCACTGAGCACTGCACTGCATCATAGTAACGAGCTCTCATACTCGTCATTTATTAAGTAAATAGCGTGATTATATTTTTCATTTTTATGTTTTTTTCTCTTTCAAGGTTTTTCTTCATTAGTTAATCTTTTTTACGCATTTAATATGCTATTATTTCACATTACTTAATGAAACGACACTAAAAAGGCGAGCGTTGATTAATAGTTGATACCTACCTATTATTATTATAAATATATTTTTATTATTTCTTTCATTATTTTTATTATTACACAGGTCTTTAATGGTTTCCATCGCACACAGTGCAGTTGCGACAAATAATCTACAAATATAAATTTTACATGAAGTATTTAATAATTGATAGTTGAAGTCACGTATTTAATTGCCTTTGTATCGTATCTGATCATATCTCGACTAAACATGACTTCCCCCATGTCACCGAGTTCTTGACTCACTGCGTGTCGAGTGGTGGGGGTGGTGTCTGTACCGCCAACGAGGCGCTGCAGCTAAGCATGAGCAAACGTAAGGCTTAATAACTTTACAATTAAAGTAATAAACTAAAGTCTCTGTGTGTTGGTGCAGGAGTGAATGATGATGTAAATTAGAGATTAGCAACACTCGAGAGATCAGTGTTTGAGGATTGTAGGTCTGCGTGATAAGGGTGTGAGGGTGAGGGTCTCATTTTGTATGAAGTGAACTACATAAAATAAGATTGTGATGTTTTTTTTCCTTTATTGATATTGGGTTTGGGACTTGGGTTTTCTGATAACTGATTTACATAAATAGTTTGCGTTTGGTGGACAAAGCGACAGACAATATGTGGAACATTGGGCGGCGCGATTTAAAAACAACGCCAGAAGTTTATTGCACTAGCGGCCCCCGTGCGGCTATGCCCACTTGAAATATACGAATGCTTATTTAAGTGTATTTAAGACAAAACCGTCCAAGCGCGAGTCGGTCTCGTCAACAGAGGAGTCTGCACCAATTTCAGAATTGTGATTGGAAAATATGTCATAGGTTTTGACGATGCGGCGAATAAAATTAACTTACGTCTACGGGAAGTACTACTGCGGTAGCGGTAAATTTCATACAAAATGAAGCAAAAAAGATGTATAAATGCTTATATCTATTGGTAGCGTTGTATTAGAAGATTAATTTCTGTTCTGTGAAAGCCTGTAATCCTGAATATTTGATATCAGAAGTATAATGGTCTTCACAGACGGACAAGAACCTGATAAGGGTTCCGTTTTTTACTTTTGGGATACAATACCCTAAAATGGATTAATTATCTTAGTTTGCATAATGCATTAAATAATTCATAATTTAAGTGTTTTGTTTTTTCATATTTAATTCTTTCAACGCAAAGCCACGCATTTCCCTGTTACCAAAATGGAGAAATGAAAATACTAAATCAAAACATATTAAATCAGCATCGCGCTAGTAAAAGACACTCTGTTCCCCTCCAATGGAAACATTGCGTGTTGAGTAGCGGAGCTCAACGCGACGCTATGCCTCGACACCAGAGCCACAGCTGGTGTGCGTGCTCCAGCATCGTTCGCATCCTCACTTACCACCAGGTGAGATAGCGGACTAATGCTTGCTTGCCTGTCAATAATGTATCTCAACAAAGAAGTAATCCAGCGCCTATTGTACCATTTCGGAATCCAGATTAAATGCGCCAACTTTTAAGGTTACTTGCAAAAACAGTGTAGTACATATTTTTTACAGTACGGTCGGTTAAAGTTGGGTGTAGTAATTATTTTGAATTTAATGTTTGGCAAAAACACCACATTTTATTGAAAGCTGATGCAGGTATGTTTATGATGCAGGTGTGGTAAAAATCATCACAGGTGTCGATTTTTCCGATATTTTTTAAAATCAATATAACATGAAAAATACACGACAAAGTTTTTTTTAAATATTTTTCTCATAACTGTGACGACTTGGTCTATTACCTGTTTTCGTTTTATCGTTGACTCCTGGGACATCCTGTATATTGTAATTAATTTCCGCGAGAACTTGGGAAAGTGAACCCGCAACTGTTGTGTTTAAATTCACACACTTGGGCCACTGCGCCACGACGGCTCGCTCAAGTAATTTAAGTCTTTTGAGGATTTATTTTATTTTGTTTGGCTGCAAGTTACTGTACTGTTATAGCAATTAGCAAATTTCTCGAATCAAGTAAAATAAATTCACATAACTTTTTTATTTACGAACCGATTGTAATAAAATAAACCCATATGTTTTCGGAAGCTTGCCAGAATCCAATAGTGAAAACCGCATCTAAATCGGTTGAGCCGATTCTGAGATTAGCGATAACAAACGCACAGACAAACAGACAAAAATTTTAATAATCATTGTTTTGGGTTCTATTAGGGTAATAAAGGTTCCCGGTACGTAGGTACGATTTTATTATAAGTATAGATATAAGCCGGTACGCGCGAAGCATCTATTGCGATTATGTGTAATTGATTATTAATAAAGCTTAAAATGTAGTTTATTAATTGTTATCAGGAAACTGACATTAAACGACATCTTCGTATGTATTTAAATTAAAACGTCATTATTAATTATTGAACGGAAATCGTTTACTCTTCATTATAGCCCGCTGCGGTTGCCTGCCTACAGGGTTAGCACACGTGGCTACTATTGCTGCGTATCAGCATCTATTCATTTACGTTATAGATACATCTTACTTATCTGATTATATTATTTATACAAAAGTAGGTTGTGAGCTGTTTTTAACAGCTTTGTGTTTTCGAACTAAAATCTGGCAAATATCTATCTATTATGTACATGAAGATATTTTACAACATAAGACATAGACACATAGAAGACATGTCTGCCTAGTTACGTGCCATGCAGCATCTCACTACCTACTAACTATATATTGAAGTGAATTATTTGGACAGAAATATTAGAGGAGAGCCTTACATTAAAACAATGGTATATTGATCTACGTAACGACAGGGATCCCAGTCTAGGGAAATTGTACAAGAAGCAGGTGACTTTCTAAATGTAAACTGGCTTCGCGGGGGAGCGGATGTGGACGCGGGCGGGGGAGGTCCGCTCACGTGCTCCGGCGTCACCTGGCCGCGCAGCATCAATGGACGTGTTCCTCCTCCCTCCTGGTCACATGACTCCCGCCCCCGAGGCCCCTCTCGCCGGCCGGACCGGTCCCGCTGACCGCCGCCGCCTGCACGCTCGTCACTATATTGCATACTCGCGCTTATTAAACTGTTTTGTTTATGAACCCGGCCCGGCCGCGGCTTCGCCTGCTTGATTATTCATTTAATAAGCAGAATTGACTGACAACTATAATGATTTCTAATATGTTTTTTTTCTACATTATCGTAATTTCCATAAGGATTTTTGATTGTTTTGAATTTAAAAAAATACGACCAGTGTTGATACTTGATATTTATAATAATACATTGAGCATTCATATGTAAAGCTAATTATTTATTGTATTGTATAGCGAACTCGTGTAAAAGAGGGTACAAATAAGTGAAAAAACTATAAAAGAATTGTGTTAATTGGGTGATGCAAGAGCGTCAATCAAAGATCGTACTTACTCTCTTATTCCTCAAGGGCCTATGATAAGGGATGTTGCCTAGACATAATAATTATACCTACAACCAAAAAAAAATCATTCAAATCCGTCTAGTAGTTCCGAAGATTAGCGTGTACGAATAAAAAGACAAACATACAATTTTTTTTTGTGGAAACAATATGGATTTTGTAAATATATTCAATGTACAGACGCACCATTTTTATTCTTTTTTTATATGCATAGATATAGATTTAAAAGTAGTACCAACACTCGCACAGGAGGAACATTCGATCCCCACTAGAGGAAGTAAAATATTTATTTACGTTTATATTTCCATTTCTTTGCTCTGGTGTCGCGGCAAAGCGCGGCGTTGAGTTCTGCCACTCACCACGCAATGCCTCCAGAATTCGGCAAAAAGTGGGGAACGGAGTGTCTCAACACTAAGTTCCCTCCGCCTACCCTTCTATGTGCGGGATAAAGCGTGAAGCTGTAAATGAAGTGCCTGAGTTCACAATATAGACTAGGCCGCTGCCTCGCGGGTGCGCCCGCGTCGTTCGCCAACACGAAGTACGACGCACCACGTTATTCCGTATTGATTGATTAACATGTGTCGGCCCCGTTATCGACGTCCAGCACTGAAATAGATTAGTTCAATGAATCAGTGATTGTCTCTCATCATGTGACCGCTCTCGTACATATACAACAGTAATAAGTAGGTGCTATGTTGAACATTTATAGGAATGTATTATTTATATAAATAAAGTGCCCTCATCGTGACGTCATTAAAACTGCGATACTTAATATTCATTATTTTCTTTGGAAGTTAATTAATTGATAAGTTATTTTAATTTGAAACATTTTAAACTTCCTAGGTGTGAAACTTGCTCGTGTGGTCGTCTGTCGTTAGCAATCGCTTGTCACATTGTTATCGCAATGACATACCAGTCGTATATTTTTAAACCGGTTACTCCTTTTTTATGACAAAAAATATGTTATTTTTGATTTACTTTACATTAAAGATGTATAAGTGAGGCGAGGTACGAGCACGCCCTGTCGCGACTGACTGACATCCACCGCCAGACGCGATCCTTGAACATTTCGTTATAGTTCATAAATTAATCTCACTCCTGTATTGTATTTGCAGAGTGCAAACTTATTTTGAAGGAAAGAGTTCAACGCATGGGTCGGTGCGTGCCGCGTGCACACTCCCCCCTCGCTCCCGCCCCCCTCGCTCCTGTCACTCGCTTATTGTTATATTTCTTTAATAAATATAATGTCGCTAATAGTATATAATACAAGAGTGCCGGTTACGTCACTATTGAGTAATTATATTGTATGAGTTTGGTGACAGCGCGCGGTCAGCGACCCGCGGCGTCCAGTACTTGGTGACGACGAGTCGAGGAATCAGTAGCTTAGCGTAAATCTGATACACTGATATATATATCTCCGGATAACTACGCATTAATAATAGGCAGATAGAGACGTCTCCTCGCTGTGCGTTCTCTATCGCATTTATCATGGTGAGTGTTCTGAGGAACTGTTTGACCTGTTACCTGCCGCCGAATTTTCTAACCGCACTGCACGTCACAAACTTAAATATCATCCACACCATCTGGATATGTGGCACTCCACTACTGTGCGGTTTCGTAGAAATTTCCTTCTACGTGCCACCGAACTGTGGAATGGCCAACCCACGTCAGTGTTTCCAGGTCGGTACGATATGGGTGCCTTCAAGAAGCGCGTCTATCTCCACCTCAAAGGCCGGCAACGCACCTGTAGCACCTCTGGTGCTGCAGGGTCGTGGGCGGCGGTGATCACCGCCAGATGACCCGTACGCTCGTTTGCCTTGTCCTTTTTCCATAAAAAAAAAAAAAGAAAGATACATGCTATGAGTGCGGGTGTACCGGAGCGGAGGAGTGAGGGCGGGGCGGGGCGGCCGGTGCAGTGCGTGCACCGCGCATGACGTCACGGGGGGCACCTCGCCGCCCTCTCCGCTACCCCGCAGCCCCGCAGCGCCCAGCAGGTAGACTAGCGGTCCCAGGGACCCTCGAACACACACCATCACCCTACTGAACTAATACATATTGTTATTTTTTATATTAATCCCAGAATGCGGAACAAAAAACCACAATCGACGTAGGGTTCTGAGAATTTGAAAAAAAACCACTTATATGCTTTAGTTTTCCTCAACAACAAACCCTGCGAGCGGCCGTTTGAAATTTACGACGTTAATATATCGTAAAGCAAGTAAATTTAAATAAGAGAAAGTAGTTTGAATGACACCAACTAAATACATAGATCTACTTCTACTCCAGTGGAGGTAGGAGGTAGGAGGTAGTAGGTAGTAGGTAGTCTAACGAGATCTTTCGAAATCACTAAAATATGTTGTACGCAAACATTGTAGTCCGTACTAGTGTTGCCAAACTAACGATTGTGGCGCAATCGATACTATCGCCTAAGTGCAGTGCAATACTGCAGAAAAGAATCCATACAATCGATAGTATCGATACTATTGAATGTCTAGGAAACAATGGTATCGATACTATCGATTGTTTTGGACTATCGATTGTCTGCTAATTCGCGATAGTATTGAGTATTCAACATTCTCATTTTCGAAAGAGGATGGCGACGCTTTATTTATTGATGATAAATATGATGAATATTTATTTTGAACAAACTGAACTGCCCGGTCGACGTCAGAATCTGTTCTGAACCCCAGCATTTTAAAATGAGGATTTAATAGCGTTGAAATTATGTAAGGAGATCTCCTTTCAGATGGCTTCCACCTAGAAGTAACAGTAACAGTTCCATGTTCACTTTTCTTAAAGTATGTCGACATTGATGATTTTCTACTTTTGATTGATTGAACCTGATCTTCCATTTTAAGACAAGTAAGAGATATATAAATGTGTACAACACACTCTCTGTAAACTCTGATACATCACTAATACAAACCACGAATCAACAACACTCAAAATGAACATCGACAGTTAAGTAAAAATTTATCCAATTTTTGTACATAATTAAAAAAAATATATTTAAATTTTAAATCTTTAAAAAACTACAAATTTGACTAGTGGAACACCGAAGCTATGAATGAATAAGCAATTAGTTAGATATTTCAACTTCGTTTCTAATACTATGATGATTCGTTACTATACATGAAAATAGTAAACGATACTATCGCAACTTAGCATGCGATCGATAGTTCACAATAATCGATAGTATCGATACTATCGATAGTCTCGATAGTATTGCATTTTTCTGATAGCATTGTACTCTTTTGAACCATCGATAGTTTCAATAGTATAAACTAAGAGCAAATATCGATACTAGCGTTTAAAATATCGATAGTCCTACTATCGGACAACTATCGTTAGAATATCGAAAGCCTATCGATCGTCGACTATCGATCGGCAACATTAGTCCGTACCGTAGTCGGGTTCGCTACAGGTAAATACTTCCCTACGTACCAAGTAGGTTCCAAGTAGGTTCCCGAAGACGTAAATGTGGCAACAACAACTCCATATGAGCTTAATAAGAAAAGCAAGAAAATCCATCCGGGGCTACTATTGCGAACTATAGTCTATTGTTTTAGGCGTGAAACAAATTGTAAACAAAGAAAACAATGTTTCTCAATCTCTCTCTCTTCTAATAAGTACCACAGTCTTGGCTATATGTGTAATAGGTCACATTTATAGTACTATCAGCGTGTCACTTCCATAGTTGTCTTCTCTGAGCCCTGAGCCCTGAGCTCTGAGTGTCGTGTCGCGACCCAGACTCCAGCGTTGGTACCTGTAATGAAAGCCAACTGCTAACGAAACCACTCGCCATGTATAAGTAATGTATGTAAAACTTTCAGTTACTGACTGCGTAAGTAAGTCAGTCAAGGCAGCAGTCAGCAGGAGCTACTGGACTTCCGAGGTTTAAATATCGCATGCAGGTTCCTTGGGAGCATGAGCGTTGGGCATTTATACCTGCTCTATAATATTATAATTTTATTGTATTGTAATTTCAACCTATAATAGTAATATTGTTTCACATTATGATGAGATGTAGATTGTCGACGGTGGAATGAATAATTAAAGGAGATGAGATGAAAGATGGACCTTGAGGAATTGCAAAAGAGATAATTAGAAAGAAGAAACACATTAATAACTTTTACTGGAATAATTTATTGAAATGATTTTTCAATGATGAGTAAACGTTCAGCTAGTCTCGGGGAAGTCGTGTGCTTTGACCGTCACGACGCTTGCGGCCGACATACTGTAGCTTGGCTGAGCACTCCGTATATTACGATGTTGATATAACGTTGTAGAGGCGAACGTATCAATTTATGCGCATTTAATTTGAATAAAATAAATGTGCTAATTTTTTTATGTTCATATTCTCATTTGGTATGTGACAGCAAACCACTGAAAATCAGAACATAAGTAGTTTGTTGTGATTTTTTAGTCATTTCCTTCCATTTCCCGCCACAAATGGTAGGAAAATAAGCTCAATAGTAAACTAATTAAGACTTAAGGTCTGCCGGGAGCCGGGGGCGGGGGTGCGCGGGTGTGCGGCGGCGCGGCGCGAGGGGGGGCGCGCAGCCTCCGCGGCGCATCTCCCTGCACGCGCGCGGCCGCCCCGCCAGTCGCGCTCGGTCCGCGGTCCCGTGTGCACGTCGCGCTTGCCGTTACCCGCCGCCGCTTTCGCCGCCACCACGCCGCCGCCGCCGCAGAGCCCGTCGTCGCCGCGCGGCATGTGCCCCTGACCCCGGCCCTGCCGCCCTTACCGCCTGCAGCACGATCCCCGCATCAAGAACAAGTGAGTGTACCCCTCTGGCCCTCTCGGGACTACGGTGATAACAGCTGTGTTTACGTTTGCGAAATTATGTCAATTCTCATAATTTTAATAATTTAAATAGTGGAATTCATTATGTAGGTACGTGTGTGTCCGTCTTTGTCAGTGATAAGTGTACGAGCGACCGCCTGCTGCAGCTGCTGCAGTTCCAGGACTGGACAGGTCGTCGCAGTAGTCCTTTGAAAACAACGCGCTATCATTTTTATAAATTGAGCTTCAAGCTCAATATTGATGTTTCTCTATAATTTTAATCGTTTTGTCTGTTTGTGTGGTCAAAAACAATATGTTAATTAAGTTCACGACGATTCGGTAACTTTGCAAAACGTCGTCATAAATCTTGCGAATACCCGCGCTAGACCGGACTTGCCAATAATATAATCTTCTAACGATTGACTTATTTATTCCAAATGCGTATAAGAAACTTCTCGTCTTAAATAATTCAATGTATTTTTATGCAGAACATCGTACACAGCTGGTCTCGTCCGATTGGTCCACCGCTTTAATTATTTTAGTCAATTGTTCAAAGCCAACTCGATGGTGCTTTATAAATTGAAATCGGTGGTTTTGGATGTTTATCTGGACGCCCCCTGACGGCGCGTCGAGGGTTGTTCCAGGACACCCGCACCAATCAGCACCTTGCATGGTAGCAGCCAAGAAGTAGACTATTAATCTTACTTCTAGAATATTTTTATATCTCTTATCATTTGTATATTCATAATGTATGGTAATTACAGAATGATTCCAAGACGCAAGCACAACGCCTCGTCCGGCTCGCTCCCGCCGCCAGACGACAAGCACGCCAGCAACGACTACATACGTAAGTGACACATCTACAATTACCTTCTCTACGTATTTACGGCTGGAGCTTGGCCTACAAGTGCCATAGGGAGGAAAACGAAGTTACGAGCTTCAACTAGTTCTATTTTATAATTTTGTAAAGTAGCAGGTAGTTTCTTTGTATGAGAATGTAGCCGCGCTATAAAAGTATGATTTGATTAAATTCAGAATAGCTAGTACTGCGCAATTGTTTTGTAATATAAATAAACGATACACAATGAGTCGGTGCATTTAAGTCAAGTGAGCTATGAAATTGATTTGAGATCGTTACGTATAATTAGAGTAACAGACTATTCAGGCAGTCTCAGCGGCCCTGTCCTGCAGCGCGGCCCTGATCTTGACCGCCGCGCGGTCTGCGCCGCGACTGCAGAGCGTAGACCTCTCAGATACCTATAAGGAACATGCCACAAATCACGATCGAGTTTCTTTATCTACCTTTCGTACCTACTAATAATAACAAGTGTGCATATAACGTATTTATAACAACTCTTAACTTTGTGATGTCAAATTCATACTTTATTTAATTTTTAGTATCTGACAGCGGTTCCCGAGATGGTTGGAAATCAGCGCTCAAGAGGCGCTTCAACAGGAAGACACTTCACAAGCGAATACCCATCACCTCCTGGTTGCCACAGTGAGTATTAGTTATGCATTCACGATAGCAATATATTTATTTTTAGCTTAACGTTCGTTGTGTCTCGTAAATAACAGAGAAGACAGGGGGAACCTGGGAACTTAGTGTTAAGACACTTCCGTTCTCCACTTTTTGCCAAGTTCAGTAATTAACACAGGGAGAAAATGAAAATATTAAATATTTAACTTTCTCTAGTGGGCCTCGACTTTCCAATATGTCGCGTTTACAGTTGCAAATTTGCGTCCCCGAAGCATCAGTTTTGCATGGCATCTGCAATATTGAACAACAAATATTTTTAACATTAAGTAACTTAAATGTTATGATTGAAAAACTCTTTTACATATATTCTCGACATCAACAGGTACAACGCAGAAAAAGCAATTGGCGACGTAATAGCTGGTGTCACGGTGGGGCTGACGGTGATACCGCAATCGCTGGCGTACTCCAACATCGCGGGGCTGCCCCCGCAGTACGGGCTGTACGGTTCCTTCATGGGCTGCTTCGTGTACATCGTGCTGGGGGGCTGCCGCGCCGTGCCCGCCGGACCCACCGCCATCGCGTCCTTGCTGACGTGGCAAGTAGCAGGCGGGGTCATCGAAAAGGCTATATTGCTCAACTTTCTAACTGGCCTGGTGGAGCTGTTGATGGGAATCCTAGGTCTTGGGTTCCTCATAAACTTTGTATCGGGACCTGTGTCGTCAGGATTCACGTCGGCCGTGGCTCTGATGATAGCGACGTCTCAAGTGAAGGACCTGTTCGCCATACAAGTAACCGGGACCACGTTCCTACAACAATGGATATCTGTGTTCCGAAACATTCACAACGCCTCCCTCTGGGACCCCGTGCTCGGCTTCATCTGCATTGCACTACTATTGTCGATGAGGGTGCGTTTATAAGTGACTACCGACTATTTTTACACATTCCTACTGCACTTCAAAATAATTTATAAAAATTTAGGCAGTTTTTAATTGAAAAAAAAAGTTACATTACATATATTAATTTAATTTCCTTTTTGTTATAGAAAATTGGAATGGTTAAATTTGGAACTAAAAACGAAGACGGTCCAAGTACGCGGCAGAAAGTTTTAACTAGGTGCATGTGGATGCTAGGCACCTGTCGTAACGCGATAGTGGTGATCCTCAGCGGAGCACTCGGGTGCTGGTTCGTGACCACGCACGGCACCTCTCCGGTGCGGCTTATGGGTAAGTATTTACAAACAACTACGTATTACATTCATATATATTTTTTTAGCTTCGCGCTGTGTATCACAGTAGACACAAGGAACCTGAGAACTTAGTGTTAAGATAATTTTTCCCCATTAAGATCCCTAGCGTTCCTGCTGAAATCTGGAGGCATTGCGCGTTGAGCCTATGCTAAATAGTTCGCCGTGCTATGCCTTGTTACCAGAGGGAGGAAATGAAAGTATTAAATATTTCCATGTCCTTGAGTGGGAATCGAACCCCAACCTGTAGCGTTTATATTTGCATGCTTGTGCCCCTGAACCACGTAAACGTACCTCAAACATCGAAATTCTACATAATATATTTAATATTATTAATTAATGAACTACAATTGATAACTACTTTTATGTTTTACGCTTTCTCTAGCCGCAAACGTACATGGTGGTTAGTATAAAACTAGGAACGACTAGTTCACTCATCGTAGCCTTAGAGTTAGACTCTCACCCTGCACGCGTCAGTACTCACTTCATCGTCAATAGATCTTTATTCATATTGATTAGAATGAATTGTTCGTCACATATGTCTGTTTAATGTAAACCATTATGTAACAATGTGAACGTGGCACTCCAGGGGCGATACCGTCGGGCGTGCCGATGCCGCAGCTGCCGCCCTTCAGCTACGAGCGCGCGGGCAACAGCACGGCGGACTTCCTGGACATGGTGTCGGAGCTGGGCTCGGGGCTGCTGGTGATCCCGCTGATCGTGCTGTTGGAGGACATCGCCATCTGCAAGGCCTTCTCCGATGGCCGCACCATCGACGCCACGCAGGAGATGATCGCGCTCGGCGTCGCCAACGTCGCCAACTCCTTCATGCAGGCCTACCCTGGCGGGGGCTCCCTGGCGCGCTCTGTCGTGTCCAACGGATCCGGAGTCAAGACTACTTTTAATGGAATCTATACAGGTCAGTTCAAACTATTTTTAAAATTTTAAAAGTGTTTATTAGTATCACACTTAGGAAAGAAAAATACCTATTAGAAACATAGAACAAGGCAACTATTAAAATATTGATGTGTTAATCATTCTAAAAATATTTTTAATATACTTGTAACAATGTTTTTATAATGGCTTTGAAAATTAAATGAAACGTGTTTTTTCAGGTGTGATGGTGATCTTGGCGCTCCAGTTCTTCACGCAGTACTTCGAGTACATCCCAAAGGCGGCGCTCGCGGCCGTCATCATGTCTGCGATACTGTTCATGGTCGAATATGACGTCATCAAACCAATGTGGCGAGCGAAGAGTTAGTACACATTTTATTAGTACCATCTAAAATAAATAAAAGCTTCACGCTGTATCCCGCACAACGCAGGGTAGGCAGAGGAAACCTAGTGTTAAAACATTTTCCACAACTTCATTGCCCGCTTTCTGCCGATTTCTTTTTACGCAATGCCCCCAGTATTGCGAGTTAAGTGGCAGAACTCAACGCCGCGCTTTGACACCATACTCGACGCCTCGGCACCACAGCGGATGATTCAACAGGGCTTGGGAAACAGAGTCCTAATACTAATTTCCCTCTGCCTGCCCTACTTTGTGCGAAATACAGCGTGAAGGTTTAAATGTTATGTTATAATTCAGTTAAATTAGTTTTAATTGCTATCATTGTCGGAAATAGTAATATATATATATATATATAATATTTTAACACACTGTTTATGTTTGTTACAGAATTGGACTTAATTCCGGGCATCGGTACCTTTGTGTTGTGCTTGACACTTCCTATTGAACTAGGAATCCTGACGGGAGTCGTAGTCAACATAATTTTCATCCTGTACCACGCCGCCCGGCCCAAGTTCTCGGTGGAGATGCTGAAGACGGAGCAGGGCGTGGAGTACCTGATGATCACACCGGACCGCTGCCTCATGTTCCCCTCGGTGGATTACGTCCGCCGCCTGGTAACCAAGTGCGCCGCCAGCAGCTCCGTGCCCGTCGTCATTGAGTGCACGCACATCTACAGCGCCGACTATACCGCCGCCAAGAGCATCGAGCAGCTCACGGCCGACTTCCACGCGCGCCTGCAGCCACTGTACTTCTACAACGTGAAGCCCTCCGTGTGTTCCATTTTCGAGGCCGTGACCAAGCCCGAGCACTTCGTGGTATTCTACGAAGACGACGAGCTGGACCGCCTACTGGCCGCCGACGAGCGCCTGGCGTCGCGCAAGGCGCCGCCCCCGCTGCACGCCTGACGCACCTGTGATGGGGCGAAGGCCCGCACTCCTCAGTATTAGGACGCCGTGATCGAGAGAAGCTTTAGTCGACTATTGTCTGCTTATGTTTCGCATAGATTTATTTTTATATAAACTATATTAGTTTCAGAGCGGACCCCATGAGTCCCTTCGTATCGTTGTGATCGTAGAGTATAAAGATTAGTATTTATGGTCCATCGGACCGCAACCAACTATAATGTTCTATCGTTAAGAGTTAATTCATGCGGGCGCAGAGTTGAAGCGCATCGAAGCGTCAATCTAAAACAGCAAATTCAACCTTATCTCCACAACATATTATATATATTTCTTCTTTCTACATGCATTCGAGGAAATCCGCAGACTCACGGATTAGTGCGAGCAACTTTGAATGGTGCGCGCGCACCCGCGCGAACCCAAGTGGTTATTACACAAACCAACGCGTCGCCCCTCGTCAGTCGGCAGTCGGATCAACTGATGACCATCACTAATGCCACGAAAAGCGCGGCAATGTGCGCGAATTCACGCGAATACGCGCGCAGTCCTGCGACTTCGCTTTGATTGTAAGAAATTTGACGCTTCGATGCGTTTCGACTCTGCGCTAGTATGAATTAACCCTAAATGAGTTGTTGAAACTGAAAATATGTAACGTGACTAATGTGAGAGTAACGCTAAGTGATAGCTGTAGAGTCTTAAAATGTCATTTTATTTATTTTTAGATAAACGAGTACAAGTTAGAATGTAAATAGAGAGCTAAGGTAAAGGAGAGAGAGAGTGTGAGGGTGAGAGCGTGTGACTGAGACTGTTCCTTGTGATTCACGACTACGGTACCTATTCAATTTATTTTTATGAAATATTGAATAAATAAATGAACACTATTTTAAACGAAAACTATATAAAATGATTAATTGTAAAATATGAATATGGTGCGTTAAAAAATACGAATGTTTCCCAGTTCCAAGAACAAAATAATTATACTCTTAAAGAGTTTTAGCAAACATTTGTTTTATTTCACCCTTTAAGTCGTTTTGACTCACACTTATTGAGTAATAAAAATATTTTGGTACCATTTGAGCATTGTTATATAAAAGTATCGAAATTACAGTTTTTATTTAAGTAAAACCGTTTTTAATTATGATTTTTTTTTCTAAATAAAAACTGTCCTCAAAATTATTGCTATATGGACAAACTTTAATCTATATATATAAAAGGACTTGTCCTCACTGACTGAGGTAAGACGCACGCACAGCCTTAACCGCTGTGCGTAGAAACGAGAAATTTGGACAGATGTTTACTTTCGTAATCTGTTTCATCGTTTTCTAGAATTCTCCCCCTAAGGGTGCAAATAAGTTGAAAGTTTGTATATAATTTTTTAAATCGGCACCAATTTTTATAAAATTTGGAATTCAGACCGTTAAAGTATTTAATTGAACATATGTTTCATGGTTTTTTAGAATTCTCCCCCTAAGGGTGCAAATAAGGGGTTGAATGTTTGTATAGATTTTTTTTATTTTTTTAAATTGGCATAAATTTTTATAAAATTTGAAATTCAGAATCCTCAAAGTATTTAATTGAACACATATTTCATACGTTTCCTAGAATTTTTCCCCTAAGGGTGCAAATAAGGGTTGAAAGTTTGTATGGAAAAATCTTTAAATCGCCATCGATTTTTATTAAATTTGAAATATAGACTCTTAAAAATATTTCATTGAACATACATTTCATGGTTTATTAGAATTCACCCCTAAATACCACTGAGGTTAAGACGCACGCTCAGCCGTAACCGCTAATGGTAGAAACGTGAAATTTGGACAGATGTTTATTTCCGTAATCTGGACATCCAGAATACAGAATACAGAATAGGGGTTGAAAGTTTGTATGGAAAAAAATTAAATCAGCACCGATTTTATAAAATTTAAAATTCAGACTCTTAAATATATTTCATTGAACACGTGTTTCATGGTTTTTCTTAATTCAAACTCTAAGGGTGCAAATAAGGAAGCGAAGCTGTGCGCGCCTACTAGTAATAAATAATTATAGAAAATAATATTTTAATTACTTTAAATTTGACGAAATTAAAAAGTAATAAAGGAAATTATTTATTGATACTTATATACCTATTAAATATTAATTTAAAATCCGTTATTCTTACAGTCAATGCCAACATGGATATTTTTTAAAGATGGTTTTTAGCATTCGTTCGTTGTATTTACTAGTTATTTCTCTTTTTAAATGGTTTTATTTAGCTCACCCCGTTTGTTTTTGCTTGGCTCCGATTTAAAAATTGAAGATCAGGAGTTTTTTCTGAAATTCATGATTAGCTTAGCCAGAGCCTTTTCATTTGATACCTGACTTGAACTAGGCTATTATTTCTTTAGTATTTAACCATGTGTAGTTTTTAGACTTTTTCCTAAAGCAATATAAGTCCAGTAGAACTTATATTTTCTTTCCAGAACAAAATATTATTAAGCTCGTACAATGTGTCTCTTAAATTCTAATATAACATGTTATTCTAGAGGACCTCTTTCTCTTTACGCTCCAAGTCTAAAAATGCATCTCGAATTTTGCGTCCACATAAAGCGTCATTTTAGTAGTGTCCACTGGTGGTATAAACTTATAATATAATCTATAAACTTATAATAAAATATCTTTTAAAACAAAGAAGTCGATTACATTTTTATAATAAAGTATTGCATATATCAAAACTATTAATAAAAATATAAAAAATCTTTTTCATAAATAAAATCAATCTTAAAATAACCAAAAATGAGAGAAACCTCACAATCACGCTCGTTAGCAAAAAACTTCTTAACACACACTTACTAGTTAATGTTTTAATTTTGAGATTTGGAAGAGGTGTGTTAAAGAATGTTTAAATATAATATCTGTGGTGAAATACCTAAACACAATGGCTCTTAGTATATTTATTAAAAGTTAAACGACATCGATAGCAATAATGCTTGAAAAAATTTTTGTATGTCAACTAAAAAAATAAATTACAATAATAAATGAATGATTTGCTTTTAATTTCTAATTAAAAGCAAAAAATCTTTTTTGAAAAAGCTCTTATTTAAACGCCCTAAAAGGGAGAAAAGAAAATTTTCTTTTCTATTTAAACTTTCAACTCATATACACAACGTACATAATTTATATGATCACAAAAGCTTGTCGCACAAATCAATGTTAATTAAATTGAAACTTGGCTTAGCAGATTTTACGTAATTAAATTAGATTAATAGTTTATTTATAGAAGTAAATCGCGTGACAAGCTTTCATAATCATATAAATTGTGTATAATGAGGTTCCCAGTTGATATTTTTTCTAAAAATGATTTTTTGCTTTCAATTTATTTTTTACTTTTTAGTTACCGCTGGCTAGGTTTCTCACACTAGGTGTCACATTATTTTTCTAGTTATTCTCGGCAAACCCTCTCATTTGATACCAGTATTGCAGATGTATTACGCCTATCTATAACTCTCTATAACTATTCCGCCAGGTATAGAAAAACGTTACATTTTTTTTGAGTTGCACTCAACGAGCCCTTTTATTTGATACCCATATTGTAGAAGTACATTAAAAATAACTATTCCACCATCTTGTACGGTCCGCCATATTAGATGTAGAATGACGTCATTTTATCGTGCATTGTCATCCAAACTAAACGTGTATACAAAATTTCAGCTCAATAGGTTGAAGATATCTACTTCAAAATTGAGGTCAAAGACTTCACCCGACCCCACATACATAAGGTAAGTGACGGTAACTTCGTGCCAGTACGTCGTTTCGTGAGTTTGGCTCCTGGCAAAAATAATAAGCAATTTAAGTATTATTTACGTAAACTATATATTGGTATATAATCTTTATACTTTCAACTGTCTAAAAACTAAGTAACAATATTTTAATGATAAAATTGAGCATAAAATTCTTTTGAAATTGCAATAAATCGATTCACGAAATAGCAGTCATCTTATTTATCAAGTGTCCGCTATTTCGTGTTACTATCGAATTAGGGAGATCTTAGATACTTTTTAATAAATTTATATTTATGTTACAATTGAGATAATTTAAATTTAAAGCTTAAAATCAGTTACTGTATTTATTAAAGTTTCTCGTGATCGAAATTCGGTATATGTTTTGTTCACTTAAATTTCGATATTACTATTTTAAAGGTAACCTGAATTGATAATTTTAAGCTAAATTCGTGTAGGTACTGCCAATGCAATTTTGTTTTTTAAACAACCTTTATTATTTATTTTTGTGTATTTTATCGAATATACATGGTGGTTAATGATAACTTTACATAATGTGAAAAATACTGAATAAACAGAAGTGCGGAAGTTACTAAAATCAGTAACACGAAACAAGATTCCCTACATTTCATTATTTTCTCTAACTTCGTGACAAAATAATTTACGTAAAATCAACACATTGACTTCTCTGTCTTTGTTAATAGTGTTTATCTTAGTCTTGTTATAAGTCTAAATAAAGATCTTTTTATTTCTTCAAGAATATACTAAACACAAAATGCCGTACAAACTGGTTGCGAAAATATATAGTTCTATAAACTGGCATACCTAGCTTAAAAAAAATAACTTGAATTCAAAAATGTCTTTTTTTTAAAACTCTACTTTTATAATTTGTAAATTATAAAAGTTGAGGCTACTCGTGGCGCAGGGGTACAAGGTGTGACTGTAAAACGGACTGGTTGTGGGTTCGATCCCCACTCCAGGAGATGAAAATAGAAATAGTAATGAATAGTAGAAATGAAAATAGAAATAGTTGAAGGAAATAGAAAATATTTATTTAAATTTATATTTCACGCAAAGCGCGGCGTTGATTTCTGCCACTTAACATGCAATGACTCCGGAATTCCGCAGAAAGTGGTGAACGGAGTGTCTTAAAAACACTAGGTTCCCTTTGCATACCCCGCTGTGTGCGGGATACAGCGTGAAGATGTTTTAATTTGATTTTTTTTATAAAAGTTTTAATGTCGTTAAGCTGATCTAACCAATTCTTTACAAATTCTTTACAATCAAAACCTATAAAGGTGTTTATTTTTTTTTATTATAAAACCTTACTCGCGGGGTAAAAAAATGGTGACCCGAAAGAGGGGCCACAAACTCACGAAGTTAGAAACAGAGCTAAATTTTATCACGAATTACGGTTCAAACTAGAGGTCTGCCAAAAGATCCACTTTGGTCACACTAAAATTTGCAAATTCATATAACCTTTAATGATGTAATTACAATAGTTTAAAGTTATAAGAGCCTTAAACTACCGAACATTTTTTACCTTAAATTGCAAGTTAAATAAAAGCTTTTATTAAATACATAAATATATTTCCATTTCACAATTTTATAGATGTATGTATATTTATTTAGTGAATTAATAAACTTAAGAACGTAGAGGCACTTCGAACGCTTGATTGAATTTATAACTCCGGAAAAAATATGAAAATTAATTGGTTTAATAAGTAACACAAAGGCATTAAAACAATATTATTAAATACTTTTAAAATCTACATACGAGTTACATGTGCTACAAAATTGCGCGTAGCTTCTCAACAGTTAGGTTAGGTTAGGTTAGGTTAGGTTAGGTTAGGTTAGGTTTTTTTTTTTTTTTTTTTTTTTTAAAAAAAAAAAAAAAAAAAAAAAAAAAAAAACTTATAAATTTTTGTCAACAATAAAATTTATAACGTTATATACAACTTAATAATGTAAACTTAATTATAACCTAAACAGGGTACAGAATAAAATATCAGAAAGCAGGTTAGGTTAGGTTAGGTTAGGTTAGGTTTTTTTTTTTTTTGGGAGTTGAAGCCCATTACTTTGATTTTTGTTACTGATTCCAGTCCACACTCCCAACCGCAGTCCTCGCTAAAGTATACGGGCGGCCGGAGTCGGTCATGCAGACATGTTGGACTTACTATACTTTTGTAACTTTATTTATTTTATAACTTTTTATTTAGGACTAAGATAAATTTTTCAACCAGATAATTTTAATTCTATAACAAGGAGACATATTGAGACACATTATGTCTAAAGACATTTTTATACAACACTTTTATATAAGACAAGAAAACAACAATAATATTTTTTTAACAATTCTTTTAAGACACATTTTTTAAAAAGACATATTTTAAAAACAACTTTTTACATTAAATACAAGGAAACATATTAAGACACATTTTGTCCAAAGACAATTTTAAAACTTTTAAATAAGACGAGAAAACAACAAATATTTTTTTAACTATTCTTTTTAATACACATTTTTGATACGAATACTTTAGAACAACTTTTTGCATTAGAATTAACAAAAAGACATTTTTAATTTACAAATTTTCTTCGATAACTATAAGTTTGATGACAACATAATTGTATACAACTACTAAAAGACAAATTTTGGAAACAAAAAGAGGACACCATAAAGGTAAAAATTAAAAGATAAAATAAGATAAAATAAAATATTTACAATTAAATGGAAACCCAGCAAGGTATTCAGACTCCATAATCAATTTTACACTTAATTTGAGTTATCATGTATTGGACTGTAGGACAATTGGATGAGATGGCTGAATGTTCTGTGTTTAATTTACTGTTAGTTTTCCGGTTATGCTTTAAGCAGTTAAAACAATTAGGGGTAGAATTATTAATGGAGTGTGGGCATTCAGAAGCCTGATGGGAAGTTTCAGCACAATGTGCACAAGGCCTGCAGTCAGACTGACAGTTTTTGCTTATGTGCCCGAACTGCAGACACTTGTAACATTGGATGAATGGAGAGAAGTCATTTTGTCCAAAGACAATTTTAACACTTTTAAATAAGACAAATTTAGAAAACAACAAATATTTTTTTAACTATTATTTTAATACACATTTTTGATACGAATATTTTAGAACAACTTTTTGCATTAGAATTAACAAAAAGACATTTTTAATTCACAAATTTTCTTCGATAACTATAAGTTTGATGACAACATAATTGTATACAACTATTAAAAGACAAATTTTCGAAACAAAAGAAGAACATCATAAAGGTAAAAATTAAAAGATAAAATAAGATAAAATAAAATATTTACAATTAAATGGAAACCCAGCAAGGTATTCAGACTCCATAATCAATTTTACATTTAATTTGAGTTATCATGTACTGGACTGTAGGACAATTGGATGAGATGGCTGAATGTTCTGTGTTTAATTTACTATTGGTGTTGCGGTTGTGTTTAGAACAGTTAAAACAATTAGGGGTAGAATTACTGAGGGAGTGTGGGCATTCAGAAGCCTGATGGGTAGTTTCAGCACAATGTGCACAAGGCCTGCAGTCAGACTGACAGTTTTTGCTGATGTGCCCGAACTGCAGACACTTGTAACATTGGATGAATGGAGAGAAGTCCCCCACGAAAACTTGCTGATATTCTACATTTAGACGACCCAGTTGTGTGGCCTCACGCCATACCCCTGGAGCGGCAATGAAGACTGCGTTATACAAGTTGGGATTTTTGTTATTGTTACGCTTAAAGCGAAGTTTTAAGTCTTCAGGTTCCTTTATTATTTGCTGAATTGAGGGATTTTGTTGGATGACAATAGATGATAAATCCTCAAGAGGAATGTCCTTAGACACCCCCTTGAGGATAAACATAGGACGGAGTTTTTTGGCCGGTTCGGCACTGACGACTGTGGAGGACTTAAGATGTTCTAGTGTTTCATTACATTGGGCTTCGTTATTAAACTCCACCCTAACTTTATTTTTCGAGATTGCTTTAACCCGAGTGGGCGCGTAACTTTTTTCTCGGAAGGAGACACTCTTTTTGAATTTATTAATGGTTTCTTGTTTATTTTCAGATTCTACAACGGGGGATACTACAATGGCTGGCTTGTACGAGGACTTGGGGGACTTCTCAGAGGGCGGAGGAGGTTTCGCGGCAGCTACCTGCGCGTAGGAGGCACCGATATTGGAGGTAAGTTCTTCTTTAAGCTTAGAGATCTCTTCTCTCATTGCCGTAACTATTTCTTCTCTCAGGGCACTATTGTCACCAACTGGACCCGAAGTTGGGGCTGGTGTAAGTGTTTGGGGCGGTGGAGCACAATGTTCTGTATTTAAATTGGCCTCAAGGTAAATATCGGCCGCTAAATCTATCTCTTCAGCGGCCTGGACTATAAAACGTTTGTTGACGGAGGTGACGCTCTTATTTTCATGGATGGCGTATATAATATGTCTGGCCAGAGTGGTGACAGCGTGGTTGAGAGAGCGGAGATCTTTGACTGTATTTGCAAGTACAGGAAGGGTCTTATTATCTATTTTGGAGGATTTGGTTTTACCTTTAGGTTTAGTGACAGGTGGTTCCGGTTCTATTGCTTCTAATTCGGTATCAGAGGACATGGCAAGAATGAGGGAGTCGAGATCTGGGGAGCTGCTACTACTTTCAGCAGCCAGAGCAGTGCCAGACATGGAACTGGTGTTATCCTGACGACTAGTCCCAGCCTCCGAAGGAGTCTGAGACGTAGAAGTCTTTTTGGCAGTGTTTGGCGATGCTTGGAACATGCATTTGTAGTCCATCCTAGCTTCCTGACTACTGACAGCGTTCCTACCACAAATCAGCGCGATCGGAGCACTAAAATTTTGACTCACAGGAATCTATCCTACCTAGCTGAGCGAGTAAAGGGTGGGTGGGAGGTCCAAAAACTCAGAATCTATCTGACGGATTTCAAAAATTTTGGTGTCAGCGGATCGGGCTCGTGAAGGCCTACGAGCTGATATGTGTCAAGTCCGAGTGGGGGGGGATTTACGCGTTTAATCGCTGAAAAACCCCGAAAATTGTCAAAATCGAGAGTATTTTGCGCTAAAATAGCACAAAATATACACAAAACTTAAAAATAATTATATACAGTCGCAGAGCCAACTCGACCCTACGAAATTAATCTAAAATAAACTATAAATAAACACAAAAATTTTGAAGAAAAAAAATTTCGTATGAAATTTTTATATGAAAATTATGTTAAGTTAAATTTTTAGAAAAATATACAAAAAATGTTAAAAATTAAACTATGATATACACAAACAATTAAAATGAGACACTGATGCCAAATTTCAGAAAGATTTAACAAGATTTGGGTGGTTTAGGGAAATTTTTATCCCGACNTCAATTTGTGTTAAAAATTAGACTATTATATTCACAAAGATATAGGTAAAAACTTGAATGCCAAATTTCAGGAAGATATCACAAAATTTGGGTTGTTAGGTTGGGTTGTATATGAAAATGATTCTAAGTTTAATTATTGGAAAAATATACAATTTATGGTTAAAACTAGACTTTAATATTTGTAGTGTAAGTTACTAAATGTATGGTCAGTACCGCATTAAACGATCTAAGTAACAGACGTGTGTTTGCTGTCTATAGCCCCCACCTCACAAACATCACAGTGGCGACGAGGCTGGTTTTATTTGGAACATCGGTGTGGAGCGTGCTATTCAATTACGGTACGGAATTGTATCAATAATTATATTGGGAAGATGTCCGTGGGAAAAATCGGGAAGTTTGAAGTCGGAACTGGCACGTGGTCATCGTACGTCGACCGGTTGGACATGTACTTTCTGGTAAACGGAATAAAGGATGAATTAAAACTACCAACACTGATTGCGGTGGTCGGGGATGA
Organism: Heliconius nattereri; assembly: GCA_013403645.1. Classification (NCBI taxonomy): domain Eukaryota; kingdom Metazoa; phylum Arthropoda; class Insecta; order Lepidoptera; family Nymphalidae; genus Heliconius; species Heliconius nattereri. The sequence goes on along the minus strand of JAAIXI010000245.1, from coordinate 177,783 downwards.
AGCATACGAGCTACTTGTGAACCTGGCGAGCCCTCGGAAGCCAAAAGATTTAACCTATGCAGTGGCAGTAGAATTGTTGCGTAATCATTTGCANAGGTTAGGTTAGGTTAGGTTAGGTTAGGTTAGGTTAGGTTAGGTTAGGTTCCCAAGGGAGTTGCTGGTCTCCTACTGGGCGCGTCCCCAGGTGGCGGATAGGGGAAACCACTCGCACTTGCGGGCGAGTGGACCGGGAATTTATTCCCGGCGCGGACCAAAACTAGCTAGGCATGGGCGTGCCTTTAGTCCATTGTTATGGACACGGCCTAGGGGAGCACACCCCGACAGAAAAGCCCCGCTGTGGAACAGCAACAAACAACATGTCGGTACAGCAGAATTTTGTTTTACCTCAGGAGGGTGCCGGTCTCATCGAGATCGGAGAATCCCTCCGTGCTTCGGCACGCAAGCCCCGCGAATCTGGAGGGGGCCAGACTGACCGGGCGGAGTGAGTGTGGAGGTGGAGAAGGACGGAGCTGTGCCTGGGATAGGCGGATTTAGTGTGGACGCGGAGAAGTGAGGAGTTGTTGTGAGCGTCGAGGGTGCGGGAATGCAAGAGACGAGAAGAGTTGTGATCTGGTTGTTGAACCAGAGGAGAAGATTGCGGGAGGAATGAAGCCCAAGAGAGGCGACAGTCCGGCACCTGTGCCGGTAGGAGGCGTGCTAAAGAAGGCGCAAGTCGTTGTAGAACGACTGGACCTGGACGAGATTGCGTCCATTATTAGTGGAAGGTCCAGGTCGTCGATTTCGTCGCGGGGTCGGTTCTGGGCGGGCTCGGAGTCGGACGCAGACAGTGTCATGTCCGTCGGCTCAACCAGTGCCAACGCGGTGGAGGGGAGTAGGTCCTTATTCCGGAAGGACAGAAAGAGGCGCCGTAATAAAGAAGGCAACTCTTTGTCATTAAACGAGGATGCAGAAAAGGAGAAGCAAGCCAAAAGAAGCCAGGGCCCAACATCTTTTCCTGGCAAGAATATCGAGTTGGCTGTTGCTACAAAGTCGCCCAGGGAGGCAAAACGCGAGGAGCGTCAGCTGAGGGCGGAGGAGGAGGTTGCGACAATATCCGCAACAATTCAGAGCCGCGCGAGATCCAGGCTCTCGGACGTGTCGCTTGAATATCGCCCCGACGAGCCTCTAGTCTCTGACTTGCACAGCCAGGTTTCTGATAGCCTGGCAGTTATAAACCGAGTCGCCAGCAGGTCAGGGAACCTAAAGGGTACCTTCACAAAGGCCCTGAAGGAGGCTGCCGGTGCGATATCCAAGGCCGTGAACACCTTGGCGAACAGGACGGCGTCGGAGGAAGTCCATCTCCTCAGAGCCTCGAATACGCGGCTGCAGGCGGAATTGGCGGACTTGAGGGGAGAGTTTGCCCGGCTAAGAGCGGATGTGGAGCGCTCAAGGCCAGTGGAGACACCAAAGGCAACGACAAAGGCTCCATCCGTTGATGACATAGTGCGCACTGTGATGGTGGAAGTGGGCACTATGGTCAGCACAAGGCTGGAGGCCTTCAAGGAGCGGCTCCCTCCGGAAGAGAGGTTGCGGCCTCCATTAGCGGCCGACAGAAGGAAAGAGGCGGGTCAGACACAGGCGAGAGCTGAGCCAGTCGTGACCACGCTGATGGCGCCGGCAAACCCTGCGCCAAAGGGCCCGAAGGGCAAGAAGAAGAAGGGTGCGGCAAAGGCAGCTTCTAAGACTGCCACTACAGCTGAGCCTCGCCCACTTCCCCCAGTTCCAACAGACATGACGGAGGGGTGGAACATCGTGACAAGAAAGGGAGCCAAGAAGAAGGCCGCTCCTAACGTGAAGTCGGCGACGCAAATCTTAAAGCCAAAGTCGCAAAAGGTGAAGTTGCGGCGACCTAGGTCACAGGTCGTCGTGCTCAAGGTGCAGCCAGCTGTCGCTGACAAGCTCAGCTACACCGACGTCCTAACCCAGGTCAAAGAGAATATCAAACTCGAGACCCTGGGTATAAGTGACGTGAGGTTCCGGGTAGCATCCACTGGTGCTAGAATGTTGGAGTTGCCCGGGGCCAATAGTGGCGAAAAGGCGGACGCATTAGCAGAGAAGCTGCGCGGGGTTCTTCGCCCGGAAGAAGTGCAGGTGTCGAGGCCAGTAAAGTGTGCGGAGTTCAGGGTAAGTGGCCTCGACGACTCTGCAACTTCGGAAGATGTCATGGAAGGCTACTCGTTGGCTTCGTCTCCGCGAGAGTCAAGTTGTTGCAGCCTCGCATCCAGCGATGCTACCGCTGCCATGAAATTGGCCACATGGCGGCAAATTGTAGGAGCAATGTCGACCGGAGCAATCAGTGCTTCCGGTGTGGCCAACCCGGGCACCAACAGCGTGGGTGCTCGGCTGACGCACACTGCCCGGTGTGCGAGGCGGCACAGAAGCCGGCAAACCATAAGGCGGGCAGTGCCACCTGCGCTAGATCAAGCGCCAATAAAAAGGGGGGAACGATGAGAAGACGTACGAGGCCGAAAGCGCCGGCTAGTACAAACCACCCAGCCAGGGAAGGGGAGATGCAACATATGGAGGACCAATAATGGCCCTCCGTGTGTTGCAGGCGAACATAAACCACTGTGCCCGGGCCCAGGACTTATTGGGCCAAAGCCTGGCGCAGTGGTCTATGGAATTTCAATTCTCGCAATAGCGGCTGGATGCAGGCCGCCCTACTTGGTAGGAAGAGGGCCAGATCAGGGACTGGAATAGAAATATTTGTAAGGGAGTCAAGAGGTGGACCGGCCGACTTTCGTTGGCCGACACTTCCCATGTTTCGGACCATATAGCAAGATGCTGGTGGGTCCATGGGTGGTTGGTGGGTTTGTCCCTATCTACTTCGTCGCCGACTTTCGAAGGTGACGGACGTGTGCGCGCGGCTCCGCTCTTTTGTTAGATTTTCCTGGTTTTTCCGGATTTTCCGAGCTTTAGAGTGTTTTTCCGGGTGCTTTTCCGCGTGTTTCAATACACGTACTACCGAGTGATAGTGACACAGTTTTAGTTTTGGGAGTGCTGTGCAGTGTTTGGTGATAGTGACACGTGGTTTGTGGTGTGCTTAGTGTGGTGGCGTCCCTTTTGGGCGTTTAACCACGCAGGCAGGTGCGCGAGCGTGTACTACGCGTCCTGCAAGGGATATTGGACCCATTTCTAGGTAAGTGCCCTAGTTTTAAGTTAGTTGTAGGCTAGCTTAGAGGTTATGTTGCGCACGAGGCGTGTGATAAGCACGTGCTCATTCTGACAATTTGACTTTGACAATCATAGACAAGGTGGCATAGTGGTAGCAGTGACAGCTGTCAGTGGTGCTGTGTTGCCAGCACAATGGATCGCAAGAAGGTAGACGAGGCGGCGGCGCGTGACGCGCGTGAAGCGCGTGTATCGGGAGTGGCGCGAGAGGCGCGAGAGGCTCAAGAGGCCCGAGAGGTCCAGGAGGTGAGAGAGGCCCTAGAGGCCCGCGATGCCAGGCTGATCAAAGAGGCCCGAGAGGTCAGGGAGGTGCGAGAGGTCGGAGTAACAGAGGAGGAGAGGTTGCTGAGGGAGCGCGGCAAGCTGTCGCCGTTCACAAAGGGCGGGCTTGTGCGCACGCCCCCCAAGGGGTTCGGCTCGCTAGACGCCGCGCCCCCTGCGACAGGATTGGCTGGCCCGACGGGTGGGCGGCCGCATGCTCGGCCAATACCGACTGAGGTGCCAGCCGACGCACCAATGGGGGCCGATGCACCGATTAGGCAGGGAAAACGACCGTTACCTTCTCCGGAGCAAGACGCGGACCAGGCGAAGCGCCGGCAGATTACAGCTGCTGAGCCGGTGGCTGTTGCAGAACCCGACGCACCAAGGATTCTACCCGATATACCAGTGGATCCGCTCATGGAAGCGCCGTTGGTGGGAGTATTGGGCCATGCATCATACCACACCAAATCCATCATGGAGGCGGTGAGGTCCAAGACCAGTAAGTTAAACAAGGAAGAAATCGCTAGCATTGGCGCCAACACCGAGCGATTGACCGCCATCGTGGGCCTGCTGGTTGCCCGAGTAGCCGCTGCAGAAAGGAGAGCCGAGGAGGCGCAAAGAGGCGCACCAGCACTAGTCGGATTCGTTCACCCTCCCCAGGAGCCACCATCGCAGACTTATGCGACCACGCTCAAGCTGGGGAGAAGTCAGGAGACACGATCCGTGCCAGCGCGCCAGGGACCGGCCGTAGCGGTCTACCCAGCGGAAGACCAACGTGAGAAGCTGAAGACCGCTGCGGACACTAAGCTAGTACTCAAGACCTCGGTGCAACCAGCGAAGATAGGAATTACAATCGACAGCATTCGGCCATGCGGAAACGGAGGTGTCATTGTGCAGACCGGTTCGGCCAAGGCAGCAGAGGCGCTAAGAAGAGCCACCCTGCGTGCAGCGGAGCCCAAGGACAGGATGCCGCTCATCTCCTTGTCCGGGGTTGAGCACATTGAACGATTCAAGGACGTCGTGGAATCTCTACAAGAACAAAACTTGGCAGACACAACTTGGAACCTGGCCTCGCTGGGGAAAGAACTGAAGCCGTTGTTCAGGAAGAAGCGGGCTGGAAACCGGTGCATGTGGGTCTGCCAGGTGTCGCCAGCGCTCCGCAAGCACCTTATTGGGATTGGACGAGTATACATAGGGTGGGAGGTCGTCGAGATAAATGACTACCTGGGGGTAACCTGCTGTCATAAATGCCAGCAGTTTGGCCACCCGCTGAAGTACTGCCGTTCGAAAACAACCACCTGTGGGCGTTGCGGGGAAGACGGCCATGACAAGGAGGAGTGTAGGGCTGCCAACGCTTGCTGCGCCACGTGCAAAAATTTGGGCGGAAGGACGCCATTACACATGCCACAAACGCCAGTGACTGCCCGGCGCGTCGGCACGCGGAAGATAGGGAGATGCAGAGAATAAACTATGGATAGTAACGCCAATGGCTTTAGGTTCGGGCAGCTAAATCTGCAGGGGTCCAAGGCAGCCACGCTGGAAGTGCCGGCCATCGCTGCTGAACTTGCACTGGACTTAGTGCTGATCCAGGAGCCATACGCCCAAAAAGACAGAACAGAGACGTCACGGGCGACTGCAGCATGGTGGCCATGTATCTTGGCAGGAATGATGTCGCCTGCTCGGTGCGGGGGGACCTGTGCACCAGCCACTGCATGGTGGTCCACGTGTCTTTGACCCCGCCAGCGACATCTGTCTACGCGGTGAGTGCGTATTTTCAGTACTCACTCGAGATAGGCCCGCACCTACATCACCTCGGGCGAGTGCTAGAGGCGCTCAAGGGACAACGGATCGTGATAGCGGCGGACACCAATACGCACTCACCGATGTGGCACTCCCTCCCCAGGCACTATATAGGCCGGGGGAGCGCGGTCTCGCAAAGAAGGGAAGAGCTTGAGGCCTTCATCATGGGCAGAGGCCTCCGGGTGGAGAACCTGCCCGGGGAGCCACCCACATTCTCCACTGAAAACGGGGAATCTTACATCGATGTAACACTGACGTCAGGGAATGTTCGCCTGGGCTGCTGGCGGGTGAACACGGGGGCCAGTTCCAGTGACCATAGACTACTAACTTTTGGACTGCAGGATCGGAACATCAGCGCAGCAACTGAAAAGGGAACACCGGAGGGACCAATCAGGTTTCGGGAGCGCGGTGTAGATTGGGATCGCTTTCAATCGATGATCCACGATAGAGTAGGGCGCATAGATTGGAAGAAACCGGCAAGTGAGGTATGTAAGGAGTTTACAAACATTGTTACGCGAACGGCCATGGAATGTTTGGGCATGTGTGCGGAAGGGAAGCGTAGCAGGGGATATGAATGGTGGTCACCCACACTAGATTCTATGCGCAGGAAAAACAACCGTTTGCGTAAAACGTGGCAGTCGATTAGGAAGAGAGGGGTTGAGGCCGCAGAAGAGATCGCTAGGTCGATATTCCACTCTCACCGCAGAAGATATAGGTGTGCGATAATGGGTGCGCAGATGGACTTTTTCCGCGAGCTTGCAAACACAGGCAACCACGACCCGTGGGGACTAGCCTACAGAGCCGCTTGTGGGAGGCTGAGACCTCCTCCTAACGTTATCTACGGCATCAAGCTCGCGGAGGGACATGCGGGAGACACAGAGTCTGCCATGCACAATATGGTGCGGTCACTTTGCCCTGACGATAATGCGTCTTCGGACACGATTTACCATCGTCAGGTCCGGTTGTTGGCGGCCTGTACTCCCGCTGGTGCTGACGCGCTACCACTATCATACAGTGATCTGGAGAGGATAGTCAAGGGTCTCCCGAACACAGCACCGGGTATCGATGGGATCACTGCCCGCATGGTAAAACATGTGTGGCTCTCAGCTGGCTCCGAGCTGACGCGTATTTTTGAACTATGCGTGGGGGAAGGTGTTTTTCCCGAAGTGTGGAAGGACGGTAGGCTTATTGTCCTGCCGAAAGGCAATGGCAAGCCGCTCACGGATCCTAAAGCATATCGCCCCATTACGCTACTTTCCGTCCTGGGTAAAATCCTTGAGCGAATCATTCTCGCGTGCGCCCCGGCGTTAACACGAGATATATCTGTCTGCCAGCATGGGTTCACCCGGGGTAGGTCAACTCTGACGGCCCTATGCTCCCTTCAGGAGGTGGTGGCCACTAGTAAGTGCAAATATGTACAAGCTATTTTCCTGGACATCTCTGGTGCGTTCGATAATGCTTGGTGGCCAATGATTCTGGTCAAAGCCAAGTCAAGGGGTTGTCCGCCGAACATCTACCGCATGCTGACTAGTTACTTCGTCAATAGGCGTGTGGGTCTTCATATCGGCGGAAGAGTGGTGTGGAAGACGGCGACGATGGGCTGCCCGCAGGGCTCAGTTTTGGGACCCTCACTGTGGAACCTCTTGATGGACGACTTATTCCGATTGCCATACCCGGAGGGCGTGCATCTGGTCGCGTACGCCGATGACGTCACGTTCCTCATTGAGTCGAACACCAGGGCTGGCGTGGAGGCCCTGGCCTCACGCGCCCTTGCACTAGCCTCTGAGTGGGGACAGAGGAACCGCCTGGGTTACTCCCTTTCAAAGTCACATACCATGATGCTGAGGGGGAAGTTGCCTGGACGGCCACCGGTCATTCGGCTCGGCGGGGAATCCGTCGGGAGTGTGATGTCGGCCAGGGTACTCGGGGTGGTAGTCGACGCGAGTCAGTGCTTTCGCGAACACGCACAGTCCATCGGTGAGCGTGCCACGGCTGCATTCGGGAAAATGTCCCGTGTCTCGTCTTCTACGTGGGGCATACGATACAGGGCTCTTAAAGTCCTGTATCGAGGTATATACGTGGCTACGGTCACCTACGCCGCAGGGTGCTGGTGGCATCGTACGTCCACGTACGTAGTTAGGAGCGTATTGATTAGAATGCAACGTCAGGCTTTGACCCTGCTAACCAAAGCGTACCGCTCGGTGAGCTCAGCGGCACTACCGGTGCTCGCTGGAGTGCTACCGGCGGACCTCGAGGTGAAACGTGCTGGCAGGGTAGATGACCTGCGTCATCTATCTCGGGATGTACTCAGGACGGAGAAGCGCAAAATCTCGCAGGAGACTGTCGCCGAATGGCAACAGAGATGGTATGGTGAGGAGAAGGGTAGGGAGCTTTATCGATACTTTCCGGACGTGTCGGCTCGTATCAATGCTGTGTGGGTCGAGCCTGACTACGAGATCTCCCAGATGCTGACAGGTCACGGGTGTTTTAAGAAAAGATTGTATGACATGAGGTTGTGCGAGGACAGCGAGTGCTTCTGCGGTGAGGGCGATGAGAGTATGGAGCATGTCTTGTTTGTGAGGAAGCAGGACCGATTTACTACCGCGATTTCGTCTCCTGTGAGGCGAACTTCAGGTGTTTCCGTAACTTTGCGCACGGCTGGCACAAGAGGAGGAGAGAGCTGGAGATGGAGGGAGGATAAGAGAAATAGTGGAGCAGGCGACGAAGTAACGTGGCGTGGCGTTTCCGCAATAGCGGCTGGATGCAGGCCGCCCTACTTGGTAGGGAGAGGGCCAGATCAGGGACTGGAATAGAAATATTTGTAAGGGAGTCAAGAGGTGGATCGGCCGACTTTCGTTGGCCGACACTTCCCATGTTTCGGGCCATATAGCAAGATGCTGGTGGGTCCATGGGTGGTTGGTGGGTTTGTCCCTATCTATAGACTACTTCGCGTCCGACCGTCGTGGCGAGCGGACGTGTGCAACTGCTCTTAGCTTTGTAGTGGGGGGATTTGTGATTATCAATCCAAGAACTACTGTGTTTTAAGTGTTGTGTGTGCATTGGTGTGGTGCAAAGGATTTTTAAAGGTACTGTAACAGTTTTCAGTAACTTATAGCGCTTCAGGCAGAGGCACTGAATATTTAAGGTGTGCATAACCTCAAAAAGCACGTGGTGTGAGCACGTGGTGCAAGCACGCGGTGTGAGCACGTGTCGGCATTGGCATTGACATTTGACGTCTCGGTTGATAGCTGTCAGTCGGGGAGTCACTGTCGTGTCGGTGTTGCCACTGCTCGGGTGTTAAGTCAGTGACAGACACTTGGCAAGTGGCTGGCATGGCGGATGATGAGGAAGGTGACCACTTTCAGAGGGCGCTGGGAAAGTTCATGGAGGCAGATGAGGGGGCGGGGGGTTTCGCACCCCGGAAGTCTCTGGCGCGCACCCCCCCACAGGGGTTTAGCGCCTCTGTGGGAGGTGCAGAGGCAGAGGCGGCGATGGCCCTGAGAGGTCAGGAGGAAGCGGAGCAATAAAGAGGGCACTCACCTCTCCTTTGGAGGCGGAGAGTGCTGCTCTTAGACGGAAAACGGGAAAGGGTGGTGGTGCTCCACCAGTTGCGGGCATATTGGCGGGCATACCATCGGGTGGGGCGGGGAGTCAACCCGTCACTGCGAAGCCGGCTGCCCTTGCGGAAGCGACGGTTGAGGGTCTAACAGGCCTAGCAACCTCTGCGACCCAGGGCATTATGGACGCGGTGCGGGCAAAGGCTTCTCGGCTCAACAAAGACGAGGTGGCAGCGATTGGCGCATACCGAAAGGTTAAGTGCAGGTATTGCCCATATGGCGGTGCGGCTGGCCGCCGCAGAGGCTAAACTTTCAGTGCAGCCTCTTGCGGTGGTGCCGACCGTGCAGCGTAAGGGCAGTACATACGCTAACATACTGAGACTGCCTCAGCACAGGGAACCGATTGAGATGGGTGAGCGGGCGGAAGGTCCAGTGCTAGCGGTGTACCCGGCCGCTGAAAAGACTGGAGAGTTTAAGTCGGCAGAGGAGACGAAGGCCGAACTTAAGAAGGCAATCGACCCGGCTAAGCTGTTCGTTCAGGTGAGTCGGGTCAGGAAAGAGGGGAACGCTGGAGTGGTGGTGCAGACCACTAACGAAGCTGCTGCAAGCAGGCTCAAAGAAGCAATGCCGAGCTTGAGAGTTGCGGAACCAAAGAGACGGCAACCATTAGTTTGTTTTAACAGACTAGATGGGAACCCCAGTTTTGAGGACATATTGGTAGCCCTGCATGATCAGAACTACAGGGAGGATAGTGCATGGCCGCTCTCAAGGATCCAGAGCGAAGCCAAAGGCGCCTTCAAGAAGAACCGCGCAGGCGGGGCTGCCACCGCGGTGATCTTCGCGTGCTCTGCAGCTCTGAGGGAGTCACTCTTGCAGAAGGGTCGGGTATTCATCGGCTGGCAGGCTGTTGAAGTAACGGACTACATAATGGTTACGTGCTGCAACAAATGCCAGCAATATGGGCACCCTGAAAAGTTCTGCAGGTCGAAGGAGGAAGTTTGCGGTCGCTGCGGAAATACTGGGCACAAGACGGAGGCATGCAAGTCGGCCTCCACATGCTGTGCAACATGCAAGCGGTTCGGGAAGAAAGGTAGTGAATCGCACAAGACAGCATCGAAGGATTGCCCAGCGAGGATATTCGCGGAGAAAAGGAGCGTGGAAATGACACACTATGGATAAGCCGTCCATTATAAGCGTTGGGCAGCTGAACTTGCAAGGATCAGCAACGGCTACACAGGAGTTACCCATAATATGCAGGACACTGGAGTTGGATCTTGTACTAGTCCAGGAGCAATATTGCCAGACCAGGACTCTTCAGCACGGACCCACCTCTAAGGCAGGAATTATGGTGAACAACCAGCGATTGGCAGTTACTTTTCTTGATCATCTCAGCAACGACCATTGTGCAGTAGCTCATGTTTGCCACCATGGTCTGAGTATTTACGTCATATCTATGTACTGTCAATACTCACACGATATTGCGGTACACCTACAGCATCTGACCCATGTACTGGATAAGCTGACGGGACAGAGAGTGTTAGTGGGCATGGATAGCAACGCCCATTCACCATTGTGGCACTGCGAAACCAGACAATATGTGGGAAGAGGACCGGATACGGAGTACAGGAAGACGCAGATGGAAAGTTTTATACTTGGAAGAGATCTTGCGATACAGAACGTGGAAGGTCAGCCTCCAACATTTTCAGGAGCAAACGGCTACTCTAACGTTGACTTGACGCTAACAAGCAGAGGAGTCTATGTGTCACAGTGGCGGGTACACGAAGGAGCAAGTGTCAGTGATCACCAGCTTATAACTTTTGTGGTCAACGGAACCGGAGCGCCAGACTCGGTGCACTGTGGCGAACAGCACATGCGATTTCGCGATCATGGTGTGAACTGGGAGCGCTTTCGGGGTGTGCTGCATTGTAGAATGGGCCAACTATCGACACGGAAACCAGCAGCTAGCATATGTGAGGATTACAGTCGTATCCTCACTCGAACGGCTCAAGAGTGCCTGGGCACCCGGCAGGAAACTGGCAACCGCGGATATGAATGGTGGAACCCAGAGCTGGATAAGATGCGCCGCTCAGTCGGGAAAGCGCGTCGGGATTGGCAGCAGTCACGCAAGAGGAAGAGCAGCCGTGAACCGGAGCTGCATGATTCCCTGCGTCGCGCCAGAATCCAGTACAAGGAAGCGATGAGAAATGCTGAGATAGCGTACTCTCGCGGAATAGCGGAAACCGGCAACGACGATCCGTGGGGGTTGGCGTACCGTGTCTGTTCGGGCAGGATACGTCCTCCCTCCAACGTCATGCATGGTATTCGCTTACTGGAGGAAGTCAACACCACCACAGCTGAGGCAACAATGACGGGTCTGCTGTCGACGCTATGTCCGGACGACGACCCCCGTCATGACACTTCGTATCACAGAGCGGTAAGAATAGCTGCAGCATGCTCTCCCGGAGGGAAGAACTCAGAATTGCCAAGCCGTAAGTGTCTTGAGCAAATCATTAAGGATCTGCCAAATACTGCGCCCGGTCTGGACGGAATCACTGCAAAGATCATCAAGCATGCATGGAGAGCCAGTGGAGCAGAGATGCTCCTAATGTACTCTGCNAGGACGTGCGCGGCGGAGAGCGCAGAAGGGTCTGGGCGTGAGCCCGCTTGGAGCCTCCGTCGGTGCAGATCTTGGTGGTAGTAGCAAATACTCCAGCGAGGCCCTGGAGGACTGACGTGGAGAAGGGTTTCGCGTGAACAGTAGTTGCTCGCGAGTCAGTCGATCCTAAGCTCAAGGAGAGATCTTATGTCGATGTGGCGTGTTTACTCTTTTATATTTTACTATATGAAATTGAAAAATAACGCCCTTTGAGCGAAAGGGAATCCGGTTCCTATTCCGGAACCCGGCAGCGGAACCGTTTCATTAATCGTTCCCTCGTTTTTGAGCGAGTGTTCGACGGGGTAACCCAAACTGGCCTGAAGACGCCGCCGAGGGGTCCGGGAAGAGTTTTCTTTTCTGCCTGAGCGTTCGAGTTCCATGGAATCCTATAGAAGGGAGATATGGTTCGGAACGCGAAGAGCACCGCATTTGCGGCGGTGTCCGGATACTCTCTGCGGACCTTGAAAATTCAGGTGAGGGATGTACGTGGAGATGTCGCGCCGGTTCGTACCCATATCCGCAGCAGGTCTCCAAGGTGAAGAGCCTCTAGTCGATAGAATAATGTAGGTAAGGGAAGTCGGCAAATTGGATCCGTAACTTCGGAATAAGGATTGGCTCTGAGGACCGGGGCGTGTCGGGTTTGGACGGGAAGCGGATGCGGCCGGTGCCGGGCCTGGTCGATGCTGGTGCGCGTGTGCGCAGCGTGTTCGCGTCCCTGTAACAGGGGGCGTGCTCCGTTGTCGCAGCGTGTGTCCAGCGGAATCCGGACCCGCGTTCCGGCCTTCCGCGGATCTTCCTAGCCGTAAGGCCGTGTCGGTCTCGTCTCGTGCGCGATCGGCGCGGTTCTGTACGACCGCCGTTCAACGGTCAGCTCAGAACTGGCACGGACAAGGGGAATCCGACTGTCTAATTAAAACAAAGCATTGCGATGGCCCTCGCGGGTGTTGACGCAATGTGATTTCTGCCCAGTGCTCTGAATGTCAACGTGAAGAAATTCAAGCAAGCGCGGGTAAACGGCGGGAGTAACTATGACTCTCTTAAGGTAGCCAAATGCCTCGTCATCTAATTAGTGACGCGCATGAATGGATTAACGAGATTCCCGCTGTCCCTATCTACTTCGTCGCCGACTTTCGTAGGTGACGGACGTGTGCGCGCGGCTCCGCTCTTTTTGCCAGATTTTCGCGGTTTTTCCCGATTTTCCGAGCTTTAGAGCTTTCCGGGCGCTTTTCCGCGTGTTTAAATACACGAACTACTGAGTGATAGTGACACAGTTTTAGTTTTAAGAGTGCTTTGCAGTGTTTGGTGACAGTGACACGTGGTTTGTGGTGTGCTTTGTGTGGTGGCGTCCCTTTTGGGCGTTTAACCACGCAGGCAGGTGCGCGGGCGTGTACTACGCGTCCTACAAGGGATATTGGACCCATTTCTAGGTAAGTGCCCTAGTTTTAAGTTAGTTGTAGGCTAGCTTAGAGGTTATGTTGCGCACGAGGCGTGTGATAAGCACGTGCTCATTCTGACAATTTGACTTTGACAATCATAGACAAGGTGGCATAGTGGTAGCAGTGACAGCTGTCAGTGGTGCTGTGTTGCCAGCACAATGGATCGCAAGAAGGTAGACGAGGCGGCGGCGCGTGACGCGCGTGAAGCGCGTGTATCGGGAGTGGCGCGAGAGGCGCGAGAGGCTCAAGAGGCCCGAGAGGTCCAGGAGGTGAGAGAGGCCCTAGAGGCCCGCGATGCCAGGCTGATCAAAGAGGCCCGAGAGGTCAGGGAGGTGCGAGAGGTCGGAGTAACAGAGGAGGAGAGGTTGCTGAGGGAGCGCGGCAAGCTGTCGCCGTTCACAAAGGGCGGGCTTGTGCGCACGCCCCCCAAGGGGTTCGGCTCGCTAGACGCCGCGCCCCCTGCGACAGGATTGGCTGGCCCGACGGGTGGGCGGCCGCATGCTCGGCCAATACCGACTGAGGTGCCAGCCGACGCACCAATGGGGGCCGATGCACCGATTAGGCAGGGAAAACGACCGTTACCTTCTCCGGAGCAAGACGCGGACCAGGCGAAGCGCCGGCAGATTACAGCTGCTGAGCCGGTGGCTGTTGCAGAACCCGACGCACCAAGGATTCTACCCGATATACCAGTGGATCCGCTCATGGAAGCGCCGTTGGTGGGAGTATTGGGCCATGCATCATACCACACCAAATCCATCATGGAGGCGGTGAGGTCCAAGACCAGTAAGTTAAACAAGGAAGAAATCGCTAGCATTGGCGCCAACACCGAGCGATTGACCGCCATCGTGGGCCTGCTGGTTGCCCGAGTAGCCGCTGCAGAAAGGAGAGCCGAGGAGGCGCAAAGAGGCGCACCAGCACTAGTCGGATTCGTTCACCCTCCCCAGGAGCCACCATCGCAGACTTATGCGGCGACTCTAAAGCTGGGGGGAAGTCAGGCGACACGACCCGTCCCAGTGCGCCAAGGACCAGCTGTGGCCGTGTATCCCGCGGAGGATCAGCGGAGAAGCTCAAGACCGCTGCGGACACTAAAATGGTGCTTAAGACGTCTCTGCAACCAGCCAAAATTGAGGTAACCATCAGCAACATCCGCCCGTGTGGAAATGGGGGAGTAATTGTGCAGACTGGTCTGACAAGGCTGCGGAGGCACTCAAGAAGGCCACCCCTCCCACCCTACGCACTGCGGAGCCTAAAGATAATTTGCCCCTAATTTCTTTAACAGGGGCGGAGCACACCGACAAGTTTGAGGACATAATGGATAACCTATATGAGCAGAACCTAGAGGGCTCCGCATGGACCACAAAATCTCTGAATGAAGAACTAAAGCCACTTTCAAGAGGCATGGGCGGGACAGGTGTGTGTGGATTTGAATAGACTAGGACAGTGGTGATAGTGACAGCTGTCAGTGGTGCTGTGTTGCCAGCACTGACGGGTGGCAACAATGGACCGCAAGAAGGTGGATGAGGCGGCGGCGCGTGTTTCGCAAGTGGCCCGAGAGGCCAGAGAGGTCCACGAGGTGCGAAAGGCCCACGATGTCAGGTTCACCCGAAAGGTCCAAGAGATCGGAGAAACTGAAGAGGAGAGGCTGCTGAGGGAGCGCGGCAAGCTGTCGCCATTCATAAAGGGCGGGCTTGTGCGCCCGCCCCCCAAGGGGGTTGGCTCACTAGACGCCGCGTCCCCTGCGACAGCATTGGCTGCGCCGAAGGGTGGGTGGCCGCATGCTCGGCCTATGCCGACGGAGGTGCCAGCCAATGCACCAATCGAAGTTATTAGACAAGAAAAGAGACCGCTGTCCTCTCCGGAGCAAGTTGCGGACCAGGCGAATCGCCGGCAGCTTACAGCTACTGAGCCGGTGGCAGCAGCAGAACTTGGCGAATGGAGGACTCTTGACATACCGGTGGACCCTCTCATGGAGGCTCCGTTGGAGGGAGAGTTGGGCCACGCGTCGCACCACACCAAATCCATTATGGAGGCGGTGAGGTCTAAAACGAGCAAGCTGAACAAGGAGGAGATCGCTAGTATTAGCGCCAACACAAAGCTTTGCATGCAAAAAGCAAAGTTTGATCACTATCGTGGGCCTGTTGGTTGCCCGTGTGGCCGCAGAGGAACGGAGAGAGGAAGAGGCGCGAAAAGGCGCACTTGCGTCACTTGGTATCGTTCCCCTCAGGAGCCTCCGTCGCAAACATATGCGACCACGTTAAAGCTGGGGAGAAATCAGGAGATACGATCTGTGCCAGCGCGCCAGGGACCGGCTGTAGCGGTCTATCCCGCGGAAGACCAACGCGAGAAGCTGAAGACCGCTGCGGATACCAAGCTGGTACTTAACACGTCGGTGCAACCAGCGAAGATCGGAGTAACAATTTACAACATCCGGCCATGCGGAGGTGTCATTGTCAGACCGGATCGGCTAAGGCAGCAGAGGCGCTGAGAAAAGCCATTCCCCCACCCTACGTGCAGCGGAGCCCAAAGATAGGATGCCTCTCATCTCCTTATCCGGGGTTGAGCATACCGAAAGATTTGAGGATGTCATGGAATCCCTGCATGAGCAAGACTTTGTGGACACAAGTTGGAACCTGACTTCGCTGAGGAAGGAGTTGAAGTCGCTGTTTAGAAAGAAGCGGGCTGGAAACAGGTGCATGTGGGTGTGCCAGGTGTCGCCAGCGCTCCGCAAGCATCTCATTGGGCTCGGGCGAGTATACATTGGGTGGGAGGTCGTCGATATAAACGACTACCTGGGGGTAACCTGCTGCAATAAATGCCAGCGGATTGACCACCCGTTGAAGTACTGCCGATCAAAAGCAACCACCTGTGGGCGTTGTGGTTAAGAGGGCTTCGACAAGGGGGAGTGTAGGGCCGCCGACGCTTGCTGCGCCACGTGCAAGAAGTTTGGGCGGAAGGATGCTATTGCACACACTACGAATGCTAGAGACTGCCCGGCGCGGAAAATAGGGAACTGCAGCGAATTAATTATGGATAGCGACACCAATGGTTTGAGGTTCGGGCAGCTTAATCTGCAGGGCCCCATGGCAGCCACGTTGGAGGTGCCTGCCATCGCTGCCAAATTTGCGCTCGTCCTAATATTGATTCAAGAGCCGTACGCCCAAAAGAATAGCACAGAGACGTCACGCGGAGTGCTGCTCCCATCGGGCGATTGCAGCATGGTGGCTATATACCTTGGAAGGAAGGATGTAGCCTGCTCGGTGCGGGAGGACTTGTGCACCAGCCACTGCATGGTGGTCCACGTGTGTCTGACCCCGCCACGCTACGCAGTGAGTGCCTACTTTGAATACTCTCATGATATAGGCATGGCATGGCAATCCCTCCCCAGGCACTACATTGGTCGGGGGAGCGCGGTCACGCAGAGCAGGGAGGAGATGGAGGCCTTTATCATAGGCAGAGGCCTCCAGGTGGAAAACCTACCGGGGAAGCCACCCACATTCTGGACCGTACACGGGGAGTCGTATATTGATGTTACGCTGACGTCGGGGGATGTTCGCCTGGGCTACTGGCGGGTCAACACAGGGGCCAGTTCTAGTGAACTTCAGCTTACAGGAGCGGAACACTAGCGCAACAACTGAAAGGGAACACCAGAGGGACCAATCAGGTTTCGTTCGGTTTAATTTTCTTCACATAGCGCTTGCTTTTCATCAGGGACAGAGTACACTCTTCACCACCCAACCTATGTCGCTGTTAAAGCCAATAGGGCTAACAGCATTAACCGCAAGCTCGAAAAAAAAGCCCGCCTGCCTCTATAGCAAAGAAGATTTAGATGCGTTTGCACGTTCTTGATAATTGGAGTTGAATGTATTATTCCAGCACGATATATTTGGTTTCATATTTTTTGTAGTAGTTATTAGTAGGTTTTAGGATAGTGTTAAGTGAGCATATTACTGTCTAAAAATAGTCATTATGATACTAAAAAATCCTTGCTGTGTAACGGCTTGCCGCCCAACACGCGTCCCCCCGTGCCCCGCGACATTTTGCTTATAAAAGTGAATCCGCCGCACCCGCCTGGCTTCTTTTCCCCGGGCATGGAAGAAGGGCCTGCTCATTATGCTGCCGAGGGATTAGGAGAACCATTCGGGATACCGATCTATAATCCTCCTCAGCACGGTCGCCAAGCTGTTCGAGAAGTTATTCCTCTCACTTCTCCAGTTGCATATCCACCCACGAAGCGAGCAGTTCGGCGAGCGTGTATACCACTCTGGGTAAACTACGCCACAACAGTGATCAACCGAAAGAAGAGTACAATAGCAGTCTTCCTTGACGTAGCACGCGCATTCGACCGTTTCTGGCACCCGGGCTTATTTCATAAAGTGCTCAGAGCCGCACTCCCCCGCATGTCGCGCATGTCTTTGCCGCTCTGCTTTGTAAGTGACAGAACATTTTGCGTGAGAGTTGAGAGTGCGAGGTCTAGCAGCGACCCGATCGCTACCGTTGTCCCAGTCAGAATTTTGTCACCTGCTCTCTTCGCACTATACACTGATGACATCACAATGCCCTAGCGAGTATTACTCAACGAGGAATCCTGCAGGTAGTACAGAACCTCACCTTCCGGCGAGTGACACATGCACCATACTACGTGAACACCACGCGCCACTCACCGCAACCCAAAAATAGAAACCCTAGAGGTACACATTGGTCGTCTCGCGTCCAACGTATTCTGCTGCGCCGATGTGTCGGGTCACCTGCACCGCAGCAGCACTCCGCATACCCGGCTGCCCGAGGTCTTCTTCCGAGGGACTTTCTATCCTCCTCCAAATCCGATTCATGAGCAGTCACCTTGGTCGTTCAATCTAGGCCTCCCTCAGGAAACCGAGGGTCAAATTCTAATGCCCCCTGCATCTCCATGTGTCTGCTCTAAAGCAGGTTTTCGCCTGAGACCAAGGTCAGAGAACCAACGCATTGATGTCGTTCGGAACTAGTACTGGCAAAGTAAATTAAGAAGTGATTGTACGCATTTTGGAGTTATCTAATAACTAGCGGACGCGCGCAGCTTCGCTTGCTTATTTAGGAGTGAATTCTAATAAACCACGAAACATGTGTTCAATGAAGTATTTTAAATTTCAAATTTTATAAAAATCCCTTCTTAGTGGACGTCCAGATTACGAAAATAAATATCTGTCCAGATTTCACGTTTCTACGCACAGCGGTTACGGCTGTGCGCGCGTCTTACCTCAGTCAGTGAGGACAAGTCCCATTATATATATAGATTACTAGCGGACGCGCGCAGCTTCGCTTGCTTATTTAGGGGTGAATTCTAATAAACCATGAAACATGTGTTCAATGAAATATTTTTAAGAGTCTAAATTTTATAAAAATCGGTGGCAATTTAAACATTTTTCCATACAAACTTTCAACCCCTTATTTGCACCCTTATGGGGAGAATTTTAGAGAACCATGAAACATGTCTTCAATTAAATACTTTTAAGAGTCTAAATTTCAAATTTTATAAAAATCGGTGGTGTTTTAAAGATTTTTCCATACAAACTTTCAACCCCCTATTTGCACCCTTATGGCAAGAATTCTAGAAAACCATGAAACACGTGTTCAATTAAATACTTTTAGAAGTTTGAATTTCAAATTTTATAAGAATCGGTGCCGATTTAATTTTTTTTCCATACTAACTTTCAACCCCTATTTCGCCCCTTTAGGGTTAAAATTTTTCAAAAAGAAAAGAAAAGAAGGGATCTTAGTGGACGTCCAGATTACGAAAGTAAACATCTGTCCAAATTTCACGTTTTTACCATGAGCGGTTACGGCTGTGCGTGCGTCTTACCTCGGTCAGTGAGGACAAGTCCTTTTATATATATAGACTAGTGGGCCCGGACGCGGCTACGCCCGCTAAAATATAATCCTAAATAATTAAAATAAGTTAAAAAATAATAATAAGTGGAGATTTATTATTAGAATCATCTTTTTGTTTGTTTATTTCGGTTACTCAGATAAAAAGAAGTAAAAGTAACTAAAGGAAATTCTTAACATTAGAAAAAGTACCTAAACTTTGCCGTGCGCGCGTACTAAACATTTTTCTATATTAAATAATTATTATTTTTTGCGAACAATATTAAACAAAATCTCAAATGATTAAAATTACGATATTTTAAGTGTATAACATCGGTATAGATAACCGAACTGAGATAAATTAATTATAAGCAGCAAATAATTACATAAAAATTAACAGTAATTCGAAAATATATAAAAATTTACAAAACCATCAAAGTCATCTGCCCGTTGGCGTCGGTCATACTATACCACTCGTAGGCTAGGTCATTTCGAATAACCATCTAGATGAAATGCTAAAAGTGATTCTTATATTTATTTTCATAAGGATGAATATCAAATTATAGAAATCATCTAATTTTTGTAAATGTATACAAATCTATATCGGCGCGCGCCATGTATGCATTAAGCAAACTCACTTTGGGTGACGTTTTCTCAAAACAACAAACTTTGCAAGCCGTTGCTAAGCAACGCGTAGCGACGATTGTTATTAACATGGCGGAATAAATTGCATGTCAAATCAATTATTTTAATATATTGGTATATATCGAAAATATTACAAATATGAGAAAAAAAAGTATCCTATGTTCATCCCGATACCCTCATGTATCTCTATATCAGTATTTTATGACAATTAAATTAGCGGTTTGGCCCTGATTGCGTAAAAGACAGACAGACAGACAGACAGACAGAGTTACTTTCGATTTTATAATATAGGTATGGATAATGTATTTCCACGCGACAGTTGGTTACATCTTTCGTTTAAGTATTTTTGGGTAAGAGAATAGTAGATAGTCTGTTGTTTATAATTTCTATCGTTTAAGTTTTCTGTTGTTTGTGTTATTTATTTGTGTTTATTTTAAAACAATTGGAAAATCCTTATTGGAACTACGAAAATGCGGGTTGCAGTAGGGTTTAATTAATTTTCACATTATCTTAAGTGCTTTGCAAACATACATTATATGAATAATTCAATAGTTAAAGCGGGCGAAGCCGCGAGTGGGTCGCTAGTTGCTATATAATATTAAAAAATATATATTTTTGACTAATTATTCTTTTTAAGTGTTCCTCTATCCATTTCATTCAAAAATACTAAATGTACAGACAAAGTATTTTACTGCTTTATTTAAATAGAGAAGAGATAATAAACTACATATAGCACCCCTCTACATACATAAAAATATAAGAAAAATCTCATGTCAGCAGAAGATGGAGTGTAAGAACACTAGTGTAGGGGTATTGCACAAGTCTTATTATATTCTTTATAAACACGCTATATCTAGAATCACTATTTTGCTATAACTATGCAGATGAAGCCCTCCCTATTCAAAAAGGGTATTTTCAATTAAATGTAATTATATGAAATGCCCAGGGGTTCCCATACTTACAAGACAACAGAAAACATAACAAATAACTTTTATTTTTTACAATCCACGAATTTTTTGATATTGCAACAACTTCTAAAGTACTTATTAAAATGAAAAACAGTAAAAGACAGTTTTGATCTACATTAAATGGCCAACGTAACTAATATACTTATTTATATGCTGAGAGTAAGGGATAAGTGAAACTTGAGTAACATACATCTGATGCGCCAACGACGTGATGTGTCAACAATTAAATGCGTTTTTCTTTAAAACTATTCGCAATTTCGAAATAGTGTAAAAGGCAAATTTTATCTTCGTTTAACGTAGAAATTTAAAAAAGTATTTTAAAGGATAAGGATTAATACCATTATGGAAAAATATCCCTCACAATAAAAAATAACTCCACTCCAGTAAATTTTTTTCATGTAGTACTTACCATTAAAGCAGCGCATGCGCGAAAGAATATGCTGTCGCGGACTTTTTTGTAGATCTTATTAAGAGAAATAATACTCCAGTACATTATTTTCATGTAGTACTTACCATTAAAGCAGCGCATGCGCGAAAGTGTATCAACGGGTAGGACTTTATACACATTTATCTTATTTATGTTAACTTACATAAGAATGTACAAATAATAAACTATATATAAACCTTCCCTGAGAAATACTCGACCTAATGGTGAAAACCGCATCAAAATCCGTTGGGTGGTTTAGAAGAAGAAGAGTTAGAAAGTTCAGACAGACACGAAAAGCGACTTTGTTTTATAAGATATAGGATAGGATAAACTATTTACTAATCATTAGTATATTCCATATAAATTACTTTTACCAAAAAAAAAACCGACTTATAACAACGAACTAAAAAGTGAAAAATCATTATACAAAGATTTTATAATTTTGAAGTCGGTGCCAAGTAAAACAAACAGGCTTAGTAATTAGATATTGTAGTAAAGGTGTTGTAGCGTTAGCTTGACACCGACTGCAGTGTAGGTGTGTTCCTAACGTCAAAGATCATATCTATCAAAACAATGTGCGTGTGTGCATTGGAGCACAGAATAAATAGTTGAAGGAGTTTAATGTCGCGTTCCGAAACTCGCGTTTCTTTTGTATTAGTTTCGGCACGCGAGATAAAATGCATCAGTTTCCACGTCATTACATCAGTCAAACAAAAATCGCGTTACCAACAGTGTTTTATTATTTTTAATATCCAAATTTTAAATAAATAAAACAATTCGTACGGCTGAAAAGGATTTGACTTCAAGTCATATCAAATTAAAAAAAAAAAAAAAGTTGTCTCTGACCTAATCTAATGACTTTGCTTTTGTCAACTGATACACGAAACAAATTCGTATATCGTGTTTTGTGCAGAGTGTTTACTTAGTTAGTGTTTGTTTAGTTCGTGATTAGTGAAAAAATAATTTACATTTGATATGCCTCCTATAAGACGAAGCAATTTAGGTAGAAGAACCAGAAATGCTACAAACCAAGCTAATTACCGATCTAATCGTACTGCACAAGAACGTGACGACGGAAATGAACGTGAAAGAATTCGGATATCACAAACGCGTGAAGCGCGAGCGCGACATTCAACTGATAATCGCGCAAGTTTGAATCGAGCTGCTTTCAGTTACGATGTGTCAATTGACTACAGTAACTACCAATGTGTTGTTATTGGTTCTATGAACTCGGTTTGCTCACACTGTAAGGCATTAAAATACAAAAACGAAGCAAATGGATTGTGTTGCGCAAATGGTAAAGTGAAATGGTTACCATTGGATCCACCACCAGAACCATTGTACTCATTGGTTTCAGGAATAGGAACAGATTCTATACACTTTTTGACACATATCCAACAATATAACAATTGCTTTCAAATGACTTCATTTGGGGCAACAAATGTACTTCGGGAAAATTTTATGCCAACTTTCAAGGTATGTATTATAGCAGTTACTCATAATTATTTTAGCGAACAAAATTTTCTGTATTTTTTTTAATACTTTTTTTTATTTACAGATACAAGGGCAAATATATCACAGAGCAGGTTCACTGTTACCAGCGTCAGATAGCGACAACAAATTCCTGCAAATTTATTTTATGGGCAATTCACCACAAGAAATTGATCTGCGTTGTGCACATAACAATTTAGTAAAGAGGTCTATTGTAGAACAATTACAAACTCTATTTCATCAACACAATCAATTGATTATATTGTTTAAAACTGCCCTGGATCTGATGCCATCCGATAATCACAAAATTGTAATCAGAGCTGATAAAACACCTGCAGGTCAACATACAAGACGTTTTAATGCACCAACTATTGATGAAGTTGCTATCGTTGTAGTTGGAGAAAACTTGGAATCCCGTGATATTGTTTTACATCGTCGGAATGATCAATTACAACGTATAAAGGAAACACACCGCTCATATGATGCACTGCAATATCCCATTATATTTTGGCAAGGTGAAGATGGCTACGATTTCTCAATAAAAATGATAAATCCCATCACAGGTAAATAAAATATTAGTTTAGCTATGGCGATAATATCTCAGTCATGATATTATGTATTTTAATTTTATATTTGAATGTTATTAAAACAAAATCTATTTACAGGTTCTGAAACCAACAAAAAAGTCAGTTCAATGACCGCCTAATGATTCGGGAAAATGAAGAAAATCACATATTGAAATGTCGGCGATTATATCACAAATATGTTGTTGACATTTATGTTAAAATTGAAACGGAGAGATTAACATTCATCAGGTTGAATCAAACCAAACTCCGATCTGAAGAGTATATTCACCTTCGAGATGCGATTAATACTGATGGAAATGCACAGAATGTCGGTCGGATGACTATTCTTCCAGCAACATACATCGGAAGCCCTCGGCATATGCACGAATATGCTCAAGATGCCATGTCGTATGTTCGTCATTATGGTACAGCAGATTTGTTCATCACATTTACATGCAATCCGCAATGGATAGAAATTAAGCAGGAGTTATTCCCTGGGCAATCACCCATTGATCGTCATGATATTACAGCCAGAGTCTTTAGACAAAAGTTGAAATCTTTAATGGATTTCATCGTAAAACATAATGTGTTTGGTGAGACACGCTGCTGGATGTATTCTGTGGAGTGGCAGAAACGAGGATTGCCACATGCACACATTTTGATTTGGTTGGTTGAAAAGATAAGGCCAAATGAAGTTGATGCAGTGATATCAGCTGAAATCCCTAATGTACAAGTAGATCCTGGATTGCATGAGGTAGTTATCAAAAACATGATACATGGTCCCTGTGGAAATGTTCAAAACGATATCCACGGACATTAATATCGGAAACAATTACTGGTAATGACGGTTATCCTTTGTATCGTCGCAGATCGACAACAGACAATGGAAAGTCAACAATTGTCAAATTAAATCAACAAGATATTGAAATAGATAATCGTTGGATTGTTCCATATTCACCCATTTTATCAAAGACATTCAAAGCACACATCAACGTTGAATTTTGCCATTCAGTGAAATCTATTAAATACATTTGCAAATATGTAACCAAAGGGAGTGATATGGCTGTGATTGGAATTGGTGCAGAGAATTCCAATGATGAAGTTACCCAATACCAAATGGGCCGCTATGTCAGTAGTAATGAAGCAGTTTGGCGAATATTTTCTTTTCCTATTCATGAGAGGCACCCTTCTGTTGTTCACTTAGCTGTGCATTTAGAAAATGGACAAAGAGTGTATTTTACAGCACAGAACGCAGTACAAAGAGCTGCTCAGCCACCATCTACTACATTAACCAGTTTTTTTGAGACATGTCAAAACGATGATTTCGCACAAACATTGCTATATTCTGAAATGCCAAAATATTATACCTGGAATCAATTCTCAAGGAGATTTATACGACGGAAACAAGGAAAACCAGTTCCAGGATATACAGATGTATATTCCACCGATGCGATTGGCCGGATTTATTCAGTACATCCAAGCAATGATGAATGTTTTTATTTACGACTGCTATTAGTCAATGTACGTGGCCCAACATCATTCCAACAGTTACGAACTGTTGATGGTGAATTGTGTGGATCCTACAGAGAAGCCTGTCAACGTTTGCAATTGCTTGAAAATGACGCTCATTGTGATCAAACTCTCAATGATGCTGTAATATCATCACACGCTCATCAAATACGAACATTGTTTTCTATAATCATATCGACATGCGTCCCATCAAACCCAATTGATTTGTGGATCAAGTACAAAGATTATATGTGTGATGATATTTTGTATCAAATACGGAACAGAATGGGAAATCTAAATATACAAATCAGTGAAGAAATTTACAATGAAGCATTGATTTCAATTGAGGACATGTGCTTGATAATGTCAAACAAACTATTAATTCAATTAGGCCTGACCGCGCCCAATCGTCCAATGCATGACGCTTTTAACCAAGAGTTGCATCGAGAAAAACTGTATGATCTCAACGCTTTGAAAGAATTAATTCAAACAAATCTTCCACTGTTAAATGAACAACAGAAGTATGTATTTGAAACTCTTATGAAAGTAACAAATGATGAAACTGGAGGGATTTACTTCTTAGATGCACCTGGTGGTACAGGAAAAACTTTTTTGATTTCATTAATATTAGCAACAATTCGCTCACAAAATAAAATTGCACTTGCACTCGCTTCGTCGGGAATCGCAGCAACTTTGCTTGAAGGTGGTCGAACAGCCCATTCAGCACTAAAATTGCCATTAAATATGCAAAGCAATGAAACTCCAACTTGCAACGTTTCGAAGAACTCTGCAATGGCAAAGATATTGCAGCAATGTAAATTGATTGTTTGGGATGATTGCACGATGGCACATAAAAAATCTTTGGAAGCTTTAGACAGAACCTTAAAAGATCTACGGAGCAATAATAACCGATTTGGTGGTGCAATGATTTTATTAGCAGGAGATTTTCGTCAAACATTGCCAGTGATTCCACGATCAACGCCAGCTGATGAACTCAATGCATGTCTAAAGTCCTCCAATTTGTGGAAACATGTCAAAGTACTTCATTTAAGCAAGAATATGCGTGTCGAGTTGCAAAATGACCAATCTGGAAACATATTCTCTAAACAACTCATTGACATTGGTAATGGCAAATTTCCTATAGACATGTTGACTGGCTGCATTAACTTTCCTCAAAGTTTTTGTCAGTTAACTCGATCAAAAGATGAACTTATTCAGAAGGTGTTTCCAGATGTTTCTCAAAATTACAGAAACCATGATTGGTTGAGCGAACGAGCTATACTGGCTGCAAAAAACATAGATGTAAATGAATTAAATTTCAAAATACAAGAACAATTACAGGCGAATTGAGGATATATAAATCAGTTGATTCGGCTACTAATCAAGATGATGTAGTCAACTATCCACCGGAATTTTTAAACTCGCTCGATTTGCCAGGATTGCCACCTCACAATCTTCGATTAAAGGTTGGATCGGTGGTTATAATGTTGCGAAATATCAACCAACCGCGTCTTTGCAACGGTACACGGTTAGCGATAAAAAAATTACTAAACAATGTGATAGAAGCAACTATACTCAAAGGAAAGTATGAAGGAGAAGATGTTCTCATACCACGCATCCCAATGATTCCGACAGATGTGCCATTTGAGTTTAAACGACTACAGTTTCCAGTGCGGCTTGCTTTTGCTATGACTATAAACAAGTCCCAGGGGCAATCATTAAGTGTTTGTGGTATTAATCTAGAAAACCCATGTTTCTCACATGGTCAATTGTATGTTGCCTGTTCCCGTGTTGGAAAACCATCAGATTTGTTTATCTATGCGCCAGGAAATCAAACAAAAAACATCGTATACCACAAAGCACTACAATGATAATAATAATAATTATGATTCACATGATTAACAATAAAGCGATAACTTACTTTTAAATCCTTATATATGTTTTATTTAATTATTTTTTATTCACAACACCCTATCACCAGGGTGACGGTTTTGTTCAGGAGAATTTTTTTAAATACGTAGGCAAAAAAACTGCCACATTACAAATCTTTTTGACAGGACGAAGTCTGTCGGGTCAGCTAGTTGTTAATATATTACTTTAAATCTTATCTTGGTTATATCTTCAAAGGCTCCTCTCGTACAACACCGCATATCTGTAATATAAATAATAAACAAACATTATTATTTATGAAAATTGAATAATTATCAGCTTCACGCTGTATCCCGCACATAGCAGGGTAGGCAAAAGGAACCTAGTGTTCACACTCCGTTCCCCACTTTCTGCCAAATTCTAGAGATATGGCGAATTAAAAGAATAGAGCTGATACATAAATGGAAATATAAATTTAAATAAATATTTCATCTTCCCGAGTGGGGATCGAACCCACACCCAGTCGGTTTTACAGTCACACTATTTAGTAGTATTAAAGTCAGTAATAATAATTTATCTTTACGCCGTACCGACTGGATTCTGGAGACTACGTACAGCAGGGATGGGGCGTAGAAGTGGGATCAACTTTTATTTACAAGATTTGTCACAAAAAATTTAAAAACACGGGACAAGCGGTCGCCCTTCGAGGGTTTCGATCAAAAATTGAAGGTGTCGGTGTCAAGTCTTTGTGAAATCCAAACTTGGCTTAGCCAGAGCCCTTTCATCTGATACCTCACTTTTAACTAGCGGCTTTAATACCAAATTTTGCCTCCGTTTTAAGACTGTTATTTTTTAGGATTTAACTACAAATGTATTGTTTCAGATTATTTAATGAACTAGTACTACCTAGCTATGCTAGCTTCGACCGGAAGTGCCCTATTAATTTTTATTCACTTCATAGTGCCGAAAAACTCGTTTTTTGCGAAATAAACGGCCATGATTTTTTTTTGTTAATGTAAAAATACGTTTTTTTCAGGAAATCAAAGGATCGTAGATCTGAGTATATATTGTTCAAATTTCAACTCTATATTTCCAAACGTTTCTGAGATAAAGACTTTTGACCAAAAGACGGACAGACAACACAGTCATTATCTTATTGGGGTTCCTTTTTTCCGATTCCGATTTTTAGATACGGAACCTTAAAAAACAATATTTACACGAACATATCTGTTCAAAGCTGAAGTCCAGGCCCCTCAGAAAATATTTCAAGATACGCTTAATTAGCACAGCAGTTAAGGGAAGGCAACTTCATTTATCATGTACTTTCAATACATTATTATTAAACGTTTGTATACGATATTAAAACTGATAAATATATTTTTATATACGTATTATATTTTATATCCGCATTTTATACGTATTTATATTAGTTGTATACGTATTTTATGAAATATCCACATAATATAATAAGAGAAAGTAATTATGAATAAGGTTACCGGTTCGCGGCGGTCGTCTCGCCCGCTCCCGTCCCTGTCGCTCTCTGTAATAAGCAAAGTAAACAAGTGTCATTATTTGTGTAAGTGACGCATCAATGGTAATTAAATTGCATTTTACATTAGACAACTGATTAGATGGAACTGAACCACATACTAACCATCCAAGCTTAGTTTCACATAGCGTAAGGGTACATTGACCTTCACCTAGCTCTATGCGCTGAGAGCCTAATAGGTCCCAGAATACGTCAGTACCTAATATCATATCCCTAATCCCGGCAGGTGAATGGAAGGTCGGTTCCGCTAAGCAATTATTGGATGGGAATTTAAACTACGATAAATCTAATTGCTGAGATGGCACGTTACTTGTAATTGATGGTAAAATAAAACATTGCAAGCTAGTAGTATATTTATTATTTAATGATTTTATTGAAACTGTGCACATTTTACTTACATGTTAATGTCCATTAAGGATTTATCAATTTCAGATATACTCGTATATGTATTTTACTTACTATATAAACGTTCCGTCATAATACATGAAGTGCTACCACTGTCGACAATAACGCGCGCAATCATTTCACGATCATTCCTATCACATATTTTAATAAGTGCAGTAGACAGCAATGCTTCATGCTGAGCGCACGGGAGCGGTGACGTAACGCTCGTTGACAAGACGCTCACCTGTCGGTTACCTTTCTGTTTAGTTTTATAACCAGACAAATGAATGAGAGTGTGTGTGTTTTCATTTACATAATTTACACCCTGACTTTTGACATTGATTCGCGTAATGTCCTTTATGAAAACAATTATAACATATTTTAAAAAGTAGATATAACTTGTAATCTCACGTCCATGCTCAATGAAAGAAAATCAGAACAATTAGACAAGTTATGTTCACCGTTACACTTAGGGCACAGTTTTTAGATGGAAAAGATAAAGATGGAGTAGGCATCGTCTCAACATTTTGGTATGAAATCATAACTTTATATCTTCAATAATAACTTATTGATTACTGTTATTATTGTTATTAACTGACAATTCAATATGGTGAGATTCCAGTTTCTCTAATAAGTCAGCGCGATTAAAAATGAAATCAAGAAGTGATTTTAATTTAATTAGCTGTTCCTTATCTAAGCGACCTTTGAACTCCTCCCAGTCACGGAATGCCTTCGGATCGAACTTTTAAGTAATAATATAAATCAACAGTGTATCCCAGTGTTCCGTGGGCTCCCCAAGGGAGCTTAACGTACGCATATTTTTGTTTATCTGAACAATTACACTTTTAAAAATAAAGGAGGACTCTTTATTTATTAACTCAATATGAAAGATTAGTTCAGCACCACATCTCAATAAACTGAGATGTGGTGCTGAACTAATAATCGCTTATTATCAATCGCTAATAACCGCTCACACAAAACAGTCCATGCAGTGATGTAATTCTTCGCTGAAAATTCAATTGCAGCGGTTCCTTCTAACGAAACACACAAGTAATAAAACTTGTCTTTAACAACACAGGTGAAATACTGAGATTCAAATGACATGCATTCCTGTAATTGTATATCTAGCACATCTAAACATTTTAAGTTTGTTTGAACCTCATCAAACTGATTATAAACAGTTTCAATCTTACCTTAATTATAATTCACTAACATCGGAAGCCGTCCGTGAAGCAGGATCCAATGAATTAATTTAACTGAAGAACATTGTCAGCCGACCCTTACAGCGTTCGCATCTCTTAATGAATTCCTTTTCTTCAGGCATTATGGGAGATAAGTGTTATCACCTGGAATTGTTTACAGTAAAACCTTAAATTAAAGCAATTCCTACCTAAACAAATAGAAAAAGGAGACAGTAAAACATGTGAGTACAAATTATAAACCTTTAACTAGTATTTTAATGATCTGACTTTGTTAATTAAATTAAAAGTAACAATATTTATTAATGAATGCTGTTAAACCAAAAGAATGAAAGTTTAATGAACTAATGTGACCAGTAAACTGTATTAAAATTCAAAATATTCTATCCTATCCTATATCTTATAAAACAAAGTCGCTTTTCGTGTCTGTCTGAACTTTTTAACTCTTCTTCCTCTAAACCACCCAACGGATTTTTATGCGGTTTTTACCATTAGGTCGAGTATTTCTCAGGCAAGGTTTATATATAGTTTCTTATTTGTACATTCTTATGTAACTTAACATAAATACGATAAATGTGTATAAAGTCCTACCCGTTCATGCACTATCGCGCATGCGCTGCTTTAATGGTAAGTACTACATGAAAATAATGTATTGGAGTATTGTTCCTCTTAATAATATCTACAAAAAAGTCAACGACAGCATATTCGTATCTTTTAAGGATAACGTGTAGTGATCATATTGCTGTCTAAAAATTGTAATTTCAATATATTTTTTATAGTGAGGGATATTTTTCCATAATGGTATTAATCCTTATCCTTTAAAATACTTTATTAATTTTCTACGTTAAACGAAGATAAAATTTGCTTTTTACACTATTT